>VMYD01000038.1:600000-807500 GCA_007663325.1 Eucalyptus pauciflora | reverse complement strand
AAACACGAAAATCGACGAGCTTCCCTTAATATTCCTCGTGACGTCATTATTTTTTTTTCGCCTTTTTCCTTTTCCTTTTCTTCCGGCCGGACGCGAATTCGAATGGCGAGGACAGAGGAGGGGGGAGGAGTAGGGGCCGTCAGGCCGCGACACGTGGCGGTCGCTGGGGGGTCTCTTTAAACTCTTGGTAGAGGGAGGATCCCGGGCCGCGTCTTGTCGTCGAAGAGGGGGAGAGAACCGCAACTTCGGTCGGGACTGGGACGGTCGGATTGTGGCCGTGGGACTGCGCGGCCCCACCGCCTCG
Organism: Eucalyptus pauciflora; assembly: GCA_007663325.1. Lineage (NCBI taxonomy): Eukaryota > Viridiplantae > Streptophyta > Magnoliopsida > Myrtales > Myrtaceae > Eucalyptus > Eucalyptus pauciflora. The sequence goes on along the minus strand of VMYD01000038.1, from coordinate 807,196 downwards.
CCATTGAGGGAGGAGATATTTTTCGCCAGTCCCGACCACATGTATATATTTGAATATGATCACGTCCACGTCACTCCCCATTGAAAGTCCCTTTCGCCTTCTCCCCCCCCCCATTCCGCCTTGCAGATTCGTCCCTCGACTCCCGGGGTTTTGCACGATGGCCCCTGACGTGCTCCTCGAGGATTTATCATTATGCCCGTTCGAGATCGCGTCCGGGATTGGGAACTCTCTTTTTTGTGTGGCCAATCCATGAGTGCCGGCTAGTAAACTTAAATATACCGTAATCATCGATCATTATATTACATGGGACGGTACTCTAATGATAAATGAGATTATTTCTAATTATTTTGAATTATTTTAGATGCTAACGCTTGTGTGATACCTTTAATTAAAGGCATTCAATGATATTAAAAATCACAGCTTCAATGCCGGAAAATAAAACGCGAAAAGTACGAGTTCAAAGCAACCGACCTTGCCAAATAGCCAATCATTTGAGAAGTCTCGTTCGAAGACTTCAAAGGAGTTTTTCCTTTTTTTTTTGTTCGGATTGAAAGTCGAAAAAGTTTTCTCATTATCTTTATATCGTCAAATCAAATGATCAGCTTTCATTTGTTGGGACAAAACATCCATAAAAAAATTATTACACGGCACTTGTTCTCATCACGAGGATGCGCCTGTCCGCCCGCCATCCATGATGCACTTATTAAACATTAATTCGCTCGTACTAATTCTCGAGATAATCGGCCGGGGCAGCCGCTCAATTCGGGGGCGAGGGAGGGACTAGATTGCAAAAATGTCCAAGGTCTTCGTGGGAAACTAGGTTTATGTGGACGAACTGGAAGGAGGCTTGTTTTTATTCTAATTCTAGTCCACCAGGGAGGCCGCGCTGACTTTTTTGCCCCTCTACCGAATACCGAGAAAAAAAAAGCAAAAAATATATATCCAGCAGACACTATTTTATCCACCACGCATCGAATGGAACCACGCAAAAAATTCAAAATAAATCTTCATTTTCTCTGAGGGATGAGATTTCCTACGCACGTTCGAAATTAATAAAAAAAAAAATGGAATCATTCGGGGAGCGCACAATTAAAAAAGAAGAAAGAAAGAACCGGAATTTCGCCGGGTAATATGCTATTTCTCACGGACCGCCCGGGTGATTTATTTATTTAATGGGTTATTTACGAATTTACGATCCTGTCCTCCTGCCAGCGCCTCCGTAGTAGGCCCCACCTTCTTTTTTTTTTGCCTTTCTCTCTCTAAATCTCTTTCTCTCATGCCATTGCGCCCCCTCAGCCACCATATAATCTCTTGGTCTCCCTTGCTTCTCTCTTTCTAAAACCCCATTCCTTCTCTCTCTCTCTCTCTCTCTATCTCTTCTGCGCCCACAGCTTCTGGCGGTAGACGAAGAAGAAGAAGAAGAAGAAGAAGAAGAAGGCGACGGCGGGAAGCTCGAGCTTCGGTCTGTTCAGGTCCCCGAGCGGCGGTCCGACGATGAAACCAACTCCCTGCGAGCTCTGCAAGGAGGCCGCCTCCGTCTACTGCCCCTCCGACTCCGCCTTCCTCTGCCGCGGCTGCGACGCCCGGGTGCACCAGGCCAACTTCCTCGTCGCCCGCCACGTCCGCGTCCCCCTCTGCTCCGGCTGCGGCTCCCTCTCCGGCGGCCGCTACTCTGGCGGCGGCGTCGGGCCCCGCCGCCCCGCTCTCTGCCTCTCCTGCTCCGATCGCCCCTCCGTGGACGCCGGCCCTCTCTCCGCTTCTCCGTCGTCCTCGGCCTGTGTCTCCAGCACCGAGTCTTCGGCCGTCGCTCCGAAGAAGGAGGGCAGATGCGCGAGCGGGGGCCGGAAGCTCCAGAAGACCTGCGTGTCGAGCTCCCTGACGGACGCGTCCGGCGAGGGTTCCGATTCCCCGGCGAGGTTCGACGGCGCCGCCGCATTCTCCGGTGAGGTCAGCTCAGGGAAGAGGAGCGGGGGGACGGACGATCGGAGAGCTGGAACCGCGAGATTCCGAGAGACGACGCGCGTAGATGCCAAGACGGAGGGCGTTTTCGCGATCTGGTGCAAGAAATTGGGGCTAAGCGGCGCCGGGGCAGTCGCCGTCGCTTCTCGCGCCCTACGCGTGATCGCGGGGACGCCGACGGCCCTGACGCTGCGAGTCGCCATGGCGGCGTCCTTCTGGGTGGCGATGAGGTCGTGCAAGGGCAGGGGGATGTCCACGTGGCAGAACCTGAAGAGGGTGGAGGAGGCGTCGGGGGTGCCGGCGAAGCTGATCCTGGCGGGCGAGGCGAGGCTGGTCCGCAGGGCTCGGGGCGAGAAGGCGCGGCGGGAAGAGCGTCTGGAAGAAGGCTGGGCCGAGTGCACGGCCTGAGCCCGGTGCCGCTCGCCTCGCCTCGCCTCGCAATGCCGTATGTTCCGCTCTCATCTGTACGTCCGAGGTTAATTTCTCCGTATAGCTTAGGTGGTGGTAGCAGCAGTAGATCCAATCCCCATTTCCCAAACCGACCCAAGTTTTGAGGTTGTCATAGTTATTGTTTCTTCTTTCTTTGCTCACTGACCGGAAAAGAAAAGAAAAGGACAAGGAATTTTACAGTCGCCCTTTTGATGAACGGCCGATGTCCGGTCGCGTGGCTCTCTCTCTCTTATTACAGTATGTTGTATATTGCTTGATCTTCTTGTACATTTGTCGAATCGAATGAATGCGCTTTGATATGTGTGGATATGTCTTTGTCCCTGGTTTTCCTAAACAAAGTGCAATGTAATATAGCTTCTTTGATGGGCTCATGTGAGCCGTGGAAACGTGAGGTGGGGTGGGTCCGTTTTCTATCTATCTTAACCCCTGTGGAAAGGGACCCCCGCCTTTAGGTTTTCGTCACGGTCGGTGGCGACTCTATCTCGCATCGATCCCGATCTCTCCTTTTTCTTTAACGATGATGTAAATCCGAATGGCCAGTGATATGCTGCAATTCGATGTGGTCACGTCACCCCCCCTCCCCCTTTTTAGCTCGAACCGACCGTGTGTTTGGATCGCACGCTCGAGATGATCTCGGCCCCGACCGATGATCTGGAGCCTGCGGTAATAGATGGGCAGGAAGGGCATGAGGATGGAGGGCCAGTGCGTGCGGGACAAGTGGGTGGGGAGGACATGAGGAGGAGGATGATCCACCAACCGAAGTTGTTGGCTCTAATGATTTTTGCGTGAACGAGAAGCTATCGTGCCAGATTCTTTCTTGCGCTGCCGCAGCAGCAGCAAAGCGGCGAGCAGAGAGCAGATGAATTATTTAAGGAAGAGAGGAGAGAGGGCCGGGAGGGGCGGGGCTGAAACGGGAGAGAGAACGGGGGGAGATCGTTCGAAAGCGATGCGGCATTGACGCGAGTTTGGTGAGCGGCGGTGGTGGTGGAGGGGAGGGGAGCGATCTTGTGGTTGTGGACGCAGATCAAAGCTTCTTTGATAAACCATTCACTGCACAGAGAGGGACGGGGAGAGAGAGATGGTTTTGGGTGGTTTTGAGATTCTGCGATGACGTGGTCCACCGGCTTCGTACTTGGGACATTTCTTTTAAGGATGTCGGGCTCCCGTGGGTTCGTTAACGTCACTTGTCACGGTCGCCAATAAAAATCTCTTCGCGATTCTTCGGAAGCACTCAGCACTCAGCCAAACATTCGCGTGAAAGTTTCTGGCTATGCTCGAAACGGAGATGCTTTTCCATTAAATGTAAATTAATGAGTGCTTGGAAGCGTGATGCCAGAACTCGACCAAATAAGAAGAGAGAAGCAACTGGGTTAGTCGAGTCCGACCACATGAGTTGGATCCAATTTGAGTATTTCGTCGGCTTGAGGCCCATTCATTGTTTAAGCTTTTCTCTGTCTTTTCTTTTCCACGCCCCGTGCCGAGTGGAGATCTAATGCGGGGATGGCATTGGGTATTCGCCCCGCTTGCTCACCTTCCCAAAAACCTAAGAACAAAGATTGCCACTAGGCTCCCTCGCTCACGGTGCATAGCATTTGCGTGATCCGAATCCCAAAACACCTTGATAATATCGGAAAGCACTCGCGCTCTTGAACCAAAACCTTAACCTTTACGAAAATGAAAAGTGAGTGGCCAAATCGTAAATGACTATTATTGAAGATTAATGAAATTGCTTTCTCTCTTCTCTCTTCATCTTCTTGATAAATCAATACATCATCCCGACAAAATGATGTCGTGGCGAATCAATGATGAAATAAATAATAATGATCGACAAAGGCTTTATTTTGTCTAGATTTGGGGATGTAAGAATTGGGAAATTCAAATAAAAACATAAATTGGGTGGCATTAATTAGATGTTGTAGTATTGCTCAATTGACCGAGTTAAAAAAATCAACCGCCAAAAGGCTTAATCTCAATTCTTGATGTCAGATCGACGTTGTCTAATTGACTTGGTGTAGTCAACTTAGTAATAAGAGAATTAATTTAACCCTATTTAGAATTCATGCAAATAACTATACGAAATTCTTACTCATTGCATACTGACAAATACCAATAAGACAATAAGTAAATTCCAATCAAATGTCCCTAGCTCTTGCTCTTTACACAAGATATCATGCTTGATACATTTATATATTTTTGTAGACGTCAGTCGATTGACTCAATAAATATCTATGTCACTGCTTTATTTTTTCGAAATTCTCCCTAAACGGAGTCTATCCAAAACTTTTAATGTTGTGTGATCAACTAGCCAACCCTCCCGACACTAGTCTGGTAAATCATGACCTACTCCAAAAACCCAATTCTCTTTTTTTGGCAAATCGAAATCCTAGTCAACCCCAATGGCAGTAAACCTGCATCTTTCGGAGCTGGAGCATGACGTCGTCCCCGTGCAAGCTCAGTAACAGGAGGAACACAGCACAACGCCCCTCTTAAACCCACCGCAGCACACAGCAAACAGCACACTGCACAAGCGTCGTCCCCTTTTCTCGACTTCAAAGTTCTCAGCTTTTTCCTCAACAAGCGCTCGTCCGTGCGGTGCTTTCGTTCCCTTTTCTCCGCGCGCTTTCTTGATCCATGGAGGCCTTTTCGAGCGCCGTCTTCGCGTCCCGAGTCCCCGAGGCGCGCCCGGTTCTGGGCAGCCCCGTTTGTCCGATCAGGCCGCTGCCCCACCAGGGAATTGGGTGTCTCCGGATGGCCGAAAGTTGCCACTTTGGCTGGCTCAGAGCTTGCGCCTTGGCGTCCCCGGGGTTTGGCGAGGGCGCGGAGGAGCGGAAGGATAACGGGATCGATTTGATGCCCGAGGATGCTGTCTCTTCTTCGCAGGTATTGCTTCAGTGTCTCGGAAAGTTCTCGAGTTCTTTTCTCTTTTAGTACCGTGGTTTTGATGACGATTCTGTGCGTGGCTCGTGTTGCCTTGATGGGGTTATGCTTGTTTTGGCTTGCTTGAGAGATGGGTGGCAGAAATTTCAGGAGAGAATTGCAAATGTGGTGTGTTCAAAGCTAAAGAGGGAACTGGTGTGACTAGAATGCTGTAACATAATCGTAAAATATACCCGCAACTCTTGTGCGTTTTTTTTTTTTTTTTGCAAGTTGGCTTGCGGGAGGAAATCTTCGATCCAGACTGAACATATGGAGGTATCTAATTGTAAAGAAATGAGTTTGATGTTAGGAAGTCATTTTCCGAGCATCTATGTAGTACCAATGAAAAACAAGCTAAAGACTTTCTGGCCTGCCCATGATTTTTGTGGGATAAAGAATATGTTGCCTATCTGCCTGCTCAACAGCCTAGGTTCTGGAAATACTGACCGCACCATCCAGATTAGGGATAAGACAAGTTCTGGATTAATGTAATCAACAATTGAGATGTTTCTGTGAGGAGAATAAGGACAAATGATGTGTGGGGAGTCTCTAGTTACTCGTTGGGAATGGTTAAAGTGCTTTTGTTATATGCTGTCACGTATTATGACATTCGTGGTCCAAGGTAGAGTCGATGTGTCCCAGAGAATTATTGTTTTAACTAAACAGCCTGAACTCTGAAGAAGCTTCCTCTTGCCCTAGGTTGGTAATATTCTCTGTTTTCGTTTCCATTTTGCACGTGGAAGCTGTTCTTGCCCTTTGTCATGGTGGGTGGGGCTGTAGCTTTTGATCTGAACTTGTTGGGATGAGTTTGTCTTTCGATCAGATTTTGCTGAACATATCAGGTCTCATAAATTTGTAGCTTGGGATGATTGTTCTCCAGTTGTTGGGTCAAGGAGAGCAAAGCCTGGAGTCAGACTCTTGGATGTTTAGATAGTTGGTGAAGTGGTTCATTTAGCTGGATACTAGAACTAATACACCAGTCATTGTTGGAGAAAGTGTTATTTGAGCTGAATTGGCATATTGATCACTTAATGTACTCGTCCGTGGGTGCTTTGGAGACTACTGCGTGTAAGAAAAGCTTTGGTATCTTAACTCCGTGTAAATATTTTCCTCCTGGTAATGTTTGCTATCATTTTACTTCTTCAGATGTGCAATGCTACTCAGATATTTTGCCTTTGATGAGAAATTGTAGTAGTTTGAATTAATTTTCCCCAGCTCATTGTCATTGTGCTTTGCTTATTGGGCTAATTTCTGCCTCGTGACGCATGGAAACTCCTGTTTTAGTGCAGTTTATTTTGTATTTCTTCGTCAACCTAGTCATTATACATTTTCTTGTCTTAAGGGTGACGTGGGGCTGAGCCAACACAGTGCAATGAATGTGGATAAAACCTTGGAGGATGAGATGCCTCTTTCAGTCCCATATGGAAGTGGCACGAGGGCTGGGCTTTTCAGAACACCAATATCTGGTGGGGTCCAAAGTGCAACCTCGGCTCATGGTTTACCTCGGCCAGCCTTGGCAGTTCGCAATCTGATGGAGCAGGTAATTTTTGGTTCTTGCTCGTTTCTGTCAATCTTCAATGAGCACATATCGATGGAAAAACCTCTCTTTTGGCTTTTGTTTCCCTCCCATTTGTGTTATTGTGTAGATTCTTCTATGCTCAAGCTGACATGTGTGATTCCAGGCCAGATTTGCTCATTTGTGCACCGTAATGTCTCGGATGCATCATCGACGGGAAGGATACCCATTTGGTTCACTGGTGGATTTTGCACCTGATCCCATGGGCCGTAAGTCCCTAGTATTCCTAGTTTCAGTTGGAGACTTAGGCGTTGTTTGAAATGCTAGTGATATGTGGTGAACTCTCTGAATTGTGCACCTTACTCGAGCCTTACCACTATGATTGATTGTTAGTATCTGGTGGAGACCAGCCTCCTGTTTCAATGATGAGGACCAATTCAATGACTTTCAGTAAAAGAGTTTAAAGTATATTTTGCATTCGGTCTATCCATTAATTTAGACTACGTTTATTAATTTTGAAAACTTCATTTGCCCCATCAATATTTCCCTGCTAACTTGAGCTTAACATGGTTGACTTAAATATTTTGTCTCAGTTATGATCTTTATTATTGTCTTATTTTCTATCATTATTTGTAATAGATATTGCCTTCTTTGATGTTGTAGATCCCATATTTTCATTTTCACCCTTGGCAATCCACACAAGGAACTTATTGGCAGACCCAAAATGCTCCCTAGTTGTGCAAGTAAAGATTCTTTTCTTGATGATCTGATTATGATATTCTCTTTTTGCGGATTTAATTGATTGGCTGTCCTTTTGTCCCCTCAGATACCTGGATGGAGTAGCTTGTCAAACGCGAGGGTGACCATTTTTGGTGATGTTTATCCCCTTCCAGTAGACCAGCAGGTGACCATTTTTGGCTTGACAAATGCAAGGCTTCGTTTGAGAATGTTGTCTAATGGATTTTAATAATTTGTCCCATTGAACTATTGGGAGTTAGAAATGACCAGAGATATGAATTATGTGACTCGTGACATAATTTTCCTTCTTGTCTTATATTGTGGTTTTAATCAGCTACTATTTGTTTCCAGTACCATGCATCTGTTTACACATAGCATTTGCATATATTATGTGTCAAGAAAGTGGATCCCTTTATTGATACTAATTTCTTTGTATGAGGTTCATATTTTGGTTTGGTTAATTTTGTTTATGAGCTTGCATGCTGCTAGGAATGGGCGCATAAGCAATACATTGCTAAACATCAGCAAGGGCCTTCCCAGCAGTGGGGGAATTTCTACTATTTTAGAATGCAGAATATCAGGTGCGTCTTTGGTTTAATCATGTAAATGCTATCTTTAAAGTGGAGACATGGATGTCATGTCACATATGGTTATCTTTGACGATAATAATCTTTGCAAAAGCAAGTTATCCATTTCCTGTTTTCTTTTTTTTTGTGGTTTGGTCAAGGCTAGCCATTTCAAAGGGGCTTCTAGATTTTCACAGAGAGCTAAGTTTTGATCCAAGCAGGAACCATTTACTTACTGCTGCTTGTAAAAGGATGATGTTGGTTACGAAATAAATTAATCTCTCATGGTCTAAAGAATGATTTCATTTGTGTTATGGCTATTGGTCATAACAATCCCATATCATGTTGGAGCAAGCTCTACTTTTGTGACTGGAGAGATCATATTGGTGTTAAGATTTATAACATCTCATTTCCAATAGACCTTTGGTTGCTTATTTGATATTACATCAATTTGGTCTTATAATCCACACTTTGATAACATATGCTATCTTTGACATGTGAAATATAGCACTTGTGTTGTAATGATTTATTTTAACATGCGTTTGGACAATCTGAAAGGAAAATAAGTACGTTACACCTTTACCATTGGGATCGTGCATCAATTCTTTTTCCCGTGCCTTTTGTGACTTACTCTTCTTATCATTATTCTTATGTCTTAGCTGAACTAACTTTGGCTGTGGCCATCAGTGATATATACTTCATTGGAGGCTTTGGCACTGTTGCCTGGGTGGATGTCAAGGAGTATGAGTCCTTAGATCCTGATAAAATTGCAGTTGATGGAGGCGAGCAAAATTTAAAGGTTGAACCGTTAAACTTTACTTTGTGAAATAAAGATTAGGTTGTTGCAAAATATGTGAACCATCTTTTCCATGTATTTAATTGATACAATTTATCATTGCCATCATCATTGCTGTCGTAGAACTTATTATCCATTTTATTAATAAAAATCAGAAGATAGTAAGGATTTGTTGATATATAGGGCTGTATATGGATATACTCATTTATCCTTCCTTAATTTCCCTGGACAAGTTATTCTCGTTCTACTTGCATCAGAGGATGAAAATTATACGTCTGTTGAAGCAGGGGCTTAATGTGGTGTATGTCTTCATCTCTAGGAACTCAATGCAATATTTTCTAAAACCTTGAAAAAGCTTCTGTCGACTGAAAGTGAGGTAGACGATGCTGCTCTTATATCAATAGACAGCAAGGGAACTGATATTCGTGTCCGGCAAGGTGCACAGGTACTCGTGTCATGTGACCTGACTTTGCTCTCTACATGTCGCTGGTGGTCCTTTAATTAAAATTTATACAGTTCTTTTTCTCCAGTTTAATATACAGAGGATATCATTTGATGAAGGGCATGCTGTCGAAACCTTGGAGGAAGCCAAGGCTGCCCTTTGGAAGCTAATCAATAAGGGTAAAGTGCCGTATATGCAGAAATAGACGACAGGGTTGATGTCAAGGCAATCTTGATTTTTCAGGTCCTTGTTCACCAAAGAGGTGATCAGAAGCGAGTGATGGATGACAGAGCTACCGAGCCGATCATTGCATCAATAAAGTTTTGCTGTACTTGAATATGTTTGTATAAATTAGGCAATGAGTAAAGTAATTAGGTACTCTCGGGCTACTATAGTTTGTTCTCGCTTCTTGGCAATCGGTGATTTTCGGTAAACTGGTGTCGTGTTTTTAGTTTCTCTTGCGGGATCAAACTCTCGGAGAGGATGGACCTATGCGCACTTTTAACTGCGCTCTATCATACTCTTTCAGCACTGTCCCTTTGGGGGAATACCAGTTTAACAGGCTGTGTTGGAAGTAGTGAGGATCGTGTTGCGAATTTTTTGAGTTCCATAATAATTTTGATGATCTAATGCCATCTCTACTCAAAGAATGATGTCTGACTGCTGTTTTGTGATTGACAACTGAATTGCTTTACATCGCCCGTGAGCACAAAATGGAGTTCAAAATGTCACACCCGAATTGCAGCACGCTGACGAGGCCAAAACCAAGAAATGCAACACGCCAAGTAAAGAAACAATCCTCTTGATTTGCAACATAAAAAAACAAGTCTGCTCAACAACGTAACATTCCCCCAACTACATCAAAGCCCACCCCCATTACAAGAGCTAAAAGCCTTATAAAAATATGGTAAAAGAAAGAATTTTTCTTAAAGCTATACACGAGAGGGAACAAAAACACTTTTCAATCTTAAAATCATCCCAATCTGACTGCCCCATGTAACTATGAAACATCGCTACTACCGCCAGCATCAACAGAGCAAACAAAATATTTGTCGAGAGAAAGAACGGAGTTTCCACACAGTGCTACACAGGTATTACATCGATTTTTGACGTGTCTTCACATCTCAGAACAATGCCATCAAGGCTTGCGGGAAATATACATCGCGCCCATTGGCATCCAGTGGTAAATGGCTCAGGGGGAGGCACGATCATGAGCATGTTTTCATTCCTCTGGACGATACCCATCACGCTGACCGTACTGCCTTCTTTGATGTACCTGCGATAACAGCAAAAGCAAATTTGACGTCATCATGCACTGCTTTTCTTTAAGTGGCAGGTAAAGCACACACATGCATGAGTGATGAATCCCTTAAATAGGGAAATCTCAAGGACCAAACCACAAGGGTAACCCTTCGTAAAGGACTGCATTCTGATCAGTTCTAATGAGAACATAAAGCATTACATATGTTCACGTCCACATGGTAGTTGGAACTACTGCGATGATTAAAAACGAAGTCTAAAAAGCATGCAAAATGACTATACAGATCAGAATTTAGCATAGATAACCCACATTTCTCTTCAAATTCTTCTTGACATCCCTGGACGCACCAGCGACATGCTTATTTATTTGGGAAAAAAAAATATGGACAGATCTTATTCTGTCTCTTAGCCTAAGTATGCCCGACAATTACCGCAATGACTGGGGTGCATAAGAGACAACATTAAGCGGCACTTATGGGTTCCATAAAAGATCCCCATGTGCTTTATTCGCTCGATATTCCAATACATATTATCCATTAAAGGTTCTGAGGAAGTTTTACCAACATATTCACTGCCACCAAATGCTATCCTTTCAGATAACATATCTGTCAAATGCGAATACTATAAAAAGAAAAAGTCCAGTGTCAAATGCTCGCCAGATAGCTCTAAAGCTAGAGTAATTAGATGCTGAGACACAAGGCCTACTAGCACTGGAGACTATGCTCATGGCCGAAGCACGACAAGTAAAACCATGTGGCAAAACAATTACGAAGCAGAATTTACAAGTGAGGAAATCATTTAACATGTTGAATACGTGTTCTTTATGGCTAGTAGAGAAGGGAAACAAAGATATATGCACTCTCCTACACAGATGATCATGATCAAGATTACATGAGGCTACGAGACAGATATTTAGGAGCTCTTTACCCTTCTTTCAGTCGCATCACACGGTCATCACTTGAGAGGTTCCTCTCCCCCAACCACCTGACAAACTCAGGAGACATGTCCTTATTTGATGGATTAACATCGATGACAATCGAATCATCCACGTAAGGAGTAACCCGTGCACCATAGCCAGTTTTGACCAAAGCTCTCAATCCAGACTGGAAATCAGAGATGTAGAAGTCCACAACATGTCTCTGTCGTTAAGCAAGAAGAAAAATAGCATTTAGAAATGCCAAAACCCTTTAAAATCTGCGAGAGCATGCTGCTTTACAGGCCCGGAGATTGTTGAGATAAAACTCAAAAGAACCAAAATTGGTCGAGGGTGTGAGATCCAATCAAGATGATCAATTGTTTGTACCTCTATTGAAAGAATAAGCCATAAACCAGAAGTGATGCATTAAATATTTTTATGAAGTGGTGTCAAGAAATACATTCAGAAAGAAAAGGTTTCCAACAAGAACTATAATTCGAAGAAATGAATCAACCATGGGAACAGATTATAACATGATAATACGATAAAACATACAATGATGACTAACTTATTAAAACAAATTAATGATGTTAAACTTACTTCTGCTGATCTAAGTCCCCATGTAAAACGGCGATGTTTAGGATTGGCTGCTTTTGAATCCCAACCTCTATACTCATACAAACTTGTAGATGTATAGACACATCTAGGCACTCTATGGAAAGATGACTGAAGGGGCACATTACCACATGTGATCACCTGTAAGAATTACAAATGATTATAAGGTGAAATCGAGGGGATCCCTACTTAACAGAGAACAAATGGGACGGACACAAAATGAACTTCCTTCAATAATGAGATGGACGCACAAATTACTGAACACAGCTTCCAAACTTGACTGAAATCCACATACGTCAAAATGCCAAATTCACCAAAGCCTTGATTTGTGCTCTCTCTCTCTCTCTCTCTCACATGTGCGCATTTACACAAAGTCATTTCGTGCTTAGTATTTACCCACATCATCCCTGAGACATGCCTAGGTCTCTACATTCCTCATTCCCCTCATTGAAGTATAATTCCGTTTTACCAACATAGGCTTCCAAAGCTTCACATAAAGGACCCCTAATTTCTCCCTCCTTTCTTCCACCTTTGTATATACTGTAAATGTATTGCCATTTCTCTTAAAAGCTAATAGAGCAAACATATCTCATGTCCATATTGTTTCCTGACCACCTTCCAGATAAAAAGTTTTAATACAACATTCCAAGAATGTCAGCCATCAACTCATCAGAGTGCAAACAGGTTTCACTCTGTAATGATTAGGCTCAACTAACAATGTGCAGATAGAAATTTCAGGAAAACACATCCACATAATTCCAGCATAGAACATGCAAATCATGATCCTACATGACCCATGAGGATTTCGAAAGTGGCATACCCCTGAGACCTTCACAAACTGGCCATTTTTTGCAGTTCTGAGATCGCTATCAGGATAACGTGCAATATAGTCTGTGATAGCCTTTCGTCCCCTGCAAGTATTCCATGTGAACAATGTGGCAACCAAGGCAAAGAGGACGACGACCACAATTAGAAGAATGGCATTGCGAACAGCTCCAAGTATAAAACCACCAGCAATAAATCCCATCACAAATATTAGAATCACCGACCAGATTATCGACTTCGGCAGGTTCCTCATGAAAGATGATTCATTATCTTGGGTAAGAGTAGTAACAGCTTGAAGGTGAGCAACAGAGCTTTGAAGCTTCATTGACCCAAGAGATTCAAGTGGCCCAGACACTTTTCGAGGGGCCCCGGATGAGTTTAGTGGCCCTGAAGAGATAGGACCTGATGTGATGAGACCTGTGGTTGGAAGAACTGGTGGGATAGGGCCAGAGTTTTGGCGTGTAACTCCACCAGATTGAGGACCAGAAGACTTTTTTATAGGTTCTCCATGCTTATTAAGTGGCCCAGAATTCGTCTTCTTCATTGAAGCAGAACCAGACATCTGACCAGAAGTTACAGGACCAGATGCAGTGTAGCTTGCCCGACCCGAAGTATTATGCATGATAGGACCGGAGTGTGAAGCAGCCCCACCAAAAGATCCAGTCCTCATAGGGGCACCAGATATAGGTCCCGATTTCCTAGATTTGGAGCCATCCGTAGGGATGTCAAACATTTTACCCAGTTCTCCAGATTTTTTTATGTCACCACCTGTATAGGGCATGGCGACGGAACTCATGGTCGGAGTCTTTTCCTTCGGCTGCTCTGGCCGCCCTGATACGTATAGGCCATTGCTTAGCTGATGAGATGGAAATCTCGAACCCATCCAGCCTATATAGAGGGCCCCCGAAGAGACCAAAGTATATACTACAGATCAATAGGAGTTCAAGTACCAGCAAAACTCCTGCGGAGAAGAATGGAAGAAACATGCCGTTTAGTAGACTTACAGGAGACAAAAGTAGAAGCAATAACGGGCATACCCCGTCCTGAGGATAAAAATGTCAAATGTAAACACAAACTCGACACGCAACTGATGATAAGAGAATTTAAATAATGAAGAATCATCAGCTGAAGAATATCTGTGAACTATCATCTGAAGTCACAATTTAAAGATAAAACAGCTGGTCTGGGCTATACAATTTGGGGAGACAGAAACATACAGAACGAGGAAAATGGTATCTAAAAACTTCGAAAAGCACAAAGCAACTAAGTATAGTGACATATGAAGCCTGTTTCAATATTAGAAGTACATAATGGAAAGTATTAGTTGTTAAAGCTTTCGGAAAAGGCAAAAAGCACGTACTTGCCAGATCCTATTTTGAAACCAGTTCAGCAGATAACCAAAGAAAACTGCAATGTGAAGTCTGGAATAGCAGCATTAACAACCTATGACTAGATCAAGCACATGATTTCACAAGTCCAAAAACACAAGTTTAAACAATAATCACGGAAGAGGACTAAGCACCCATCAAACATAACATAAGAGGCAACAACTACGATATCCTGGAAATAAAGGACAAACTTGCCATATGCTTGACACTATCATCACCAGGGTAGCCAAGTGTTTCTCACAAAAACAAAGAGGCCAAAGAGAAAAGGAACCGTATCCAGGAATAGTAGATGGTATTCTAGCAAAACCACAAAACTACAGTAGATACTAGATAGTATATTTTTATGAGATGGAACCACCTCGGCTCCAATTTCATAAGGTACTTACTTCTTCACACCAGTAAAAGGCCTGCAATAAAAAAGTCATTTTGGCTATTTCTCTCCCAAATCCTAGCAATCAATAAGAGTAATATGGTGATTGGCGATTCCAGAGTCAAAGAATACGGGCCCCTTATAAGATTCCTACAGAAGCATTTTCCGAACAAAAAATACCTGCAGCATTCCCCCCCTAGAAAAAAGGAAGAAACTTGTTAAAATAAAGCAGATCTGGAGTGAGCTTACAGACTGAAGTCGAAAGCGCACCGTTTGGATCGAGAGAGGTTTCGAGCAATCCGGAAATGAAAAATCCCCCAAAAAGAAAATGCTCAAGAATGCGTCATCTCCCCGCTCTATACCCGAGATCCAATCTTTGAGCTGAAGCACTCAACATTATTAAAGGCTGAGAATGTCGCATTCGCTATACTACTTTCTTTCCCCATTTCCAGCAACCCCGACTAAACAGGAGCTCAGATGGGGAAACGAGAACAAGAAGAAGTGACCAAAGTAAAAGTCAAGAGATAGAGACCAGAACACTAGGTAAGAGAACCGAGTCGAATGCTAAAAAAAAAAAGGGATGGCCCCGAAAGGACTCACTACCCAACTCAAGCTAAAACGAAAACCAACCAAATGGGCACGACCAGATCTGCATTCTGAACATACCCAGCAGTAAAAGGGGAACGAAAACAAAAATTTAAGAAGAAGGGTATGGACAAAGGCGTTAGAAGCGGCCATAACTCGGGCAAAAAAGAAGACTTTTTTCCCCTCAGGAATTCTAGAGTCCGAAATGCAGCGAGCCCAGGAACGGAAACGAGAGAGCGAACGGACCGGACCGTACCTGCGTAGAAGAACCGCGAGTGTCGTCAAAGGAAGAATGGGGGGCGGGGGATCAAAGGGAAGGGGACCGGGTGGAGCCGGAGCGGAACTGAGATCTCCTCGACGACAGCACACTCGCACTCACAGTCGCCATCTCCATTCTCTCCGCTCTCTCTCCCTCCCTCTCTCTCTCTCTCTCTCTCTCCTCTTTCTCTCTCTAGGGAGCCGCAACAACCGGTGGTTGTCTTGTCCGGCAAAAACCACCAAACAAACAGCCCCCCCAGGTTCTCTCTTTCTTAAATTGAGTTTTTAAGAAATTAAGGGAATAGATTATATCGGAGCGAGGAGCTGAAAACACACCTTCCAGCTTCTCTGTCTCATCATGTCCTTCCTCTCTCTCTCTCTCTCTCTCTCTCTCTCTATCTCTGATCCTTGTCTGCTCCAAGGACCTAAGTGACCTGATCGTGCTGTTGAATTGTCGTAACTGCCCCCGCTCCCCCGGCGGTTTCTTCGAAAATTCCTCGTGGAATGAAAATGATACGATGGAATCGGCCCCCGGACAGACGCGCACCCACGCGGTCGACGTTTTAAAAATCCGGTCTTGATGGTCTGTTTTCCAGCTCAAAACTTGGAGGCGCTTCGAATCCGGCATCCGCGAATTGCGTGCTTTACCCGCGGCATTTGGAATGACGGCGGACATGCCAAAATCGATTCTTTTGGACCGCAGATAAGGCGATGAATATGTATGCGAAGGCGACGGTACTGCTCCTTTCGAACGTATCTTGTAATCTAGCATTGCTCGTGAGGTCGTCGACAAATGATTCCAATATCACCACCCGTAATTCACTATTTTGAGCTACTCCCCAATCTTTCGAGTTAGTCTGATTAAGAAGGGGTCCTAATTTATCACATGATCATATACCTTACACCGTATAAATTAACAATACATTTGGTATGGTAGGAAGGAGCCAAAGACTCTCCCACTTATTATATTCTAGGTGTTGACATTATGTGGCTCTAACAATTATGGATCTTGAAATGGACATTTCAACCCCAAGTTGTAGGATACAAGGTATCTGTCATGTGTTGTGCCACGTGGGTCGATTGCAAAAACCAAGCTTTCGAAGCAAGAATGGAGACTCTACTACTCTAACTCTTACTCTCAGACTTTTGCCTGTCTCTTTGTAAGGGACTTTTGATTGTCTCTTTGTAAGGCGTGAGAGTCTGATATTAAATCGTCTCCATCCTAACTTTTTGAGAATGTGAGGGTTCTTCCTTCCTATGTGAGAAGGGTGGCCATTGGGACAAATCCCAGTGGTTGGGGAGCTTCATTGGCGTGTACAGAAATTAGACCAAAATGTGAAACATAATATGAAGGAAAAGAGTAACCCTTCGGAAAACAGCATATACACAACATTCACTGCACATGAGAGAAGAACAGATCAGTCAAAAGCTAATTTGATAAATCCGAAACTCGAGAGGCAAGATGACATGCTCAGCGAATACCAGGACTTTCTTGACTTACAACATGGAGACAGTCTAGCCTGTCGTCGAAGCCCGCGGAATCTACAATGAAATCCCCACCCATTACAGAGGCAATAGCCTTACAAAACATAAAAATAAAGAATTACCTCCAAGCTATACACAGAAAAGTCAAAAATAGAGAGGGAGAAAAACCCACTTCTCCATGTTAAATCACCAAACTCATTGCACCATATTATCACTATGAAACATCGATATTACCTTCTCACATTAATAAAGTGAACCACGTATTTGCCTGAGAACAGGAAGACGAGTTCATGCCGATCTATCACACGGGAATTACATCGATCTTGGAAGTATCTTCGCATCTCAAAACAATGCCATCGAGACTTGCTGGAAATATACATTGTCCCCATTGGCATCCAGTGGTAAATGGCTCGGGTGGAGGCACGATCATCACCATGTTGTCGTTCCTCTGGACAATACCCATCACACTAACTGTACTGCCTTCCTTAATATACCTACAGAAGCACCAAGAGCAGAATTTTCCTCAGAGCTGATTATGTGCACAAGAGCAACAAATCCTCCATAGCGTAAGCTTAAGAACCAAGTCAATAGGGGTATCACTTCAAAAGGATATGCTTTCTGACAATATATGCGTGTTATGTATATAATGAACTGTAATCTGTTACTTATGGCTTGATGAAACCAAAACCCATAAATGCACATGGTATATCCTTACCCTTCTTTCAGTTGCATCTTACGATCGTCGCACGAAAGATTCCTCTCTCCCAACCACCTGATGAACTCACGAGACATATCCTTGTTTGATGGATTGATGTCAACAACAGTGGCGTCGTCGACATAAGGAGTAACCCGTGCACCATAGCCAGTTTTAACTAGAGCTCTCAGTCCAGACTGGAAATCCGAGATGTAGAAATCCACGACATGCCTCTAACATTAACCAAATAAGATGGTGCCATTAGAAGTGCAGAAATATCCACACATCAGAGAAGTGACAGCATATTCCAGATTCAAGTCCATCGGGACTAGAAATAGGCATATGTGGCTATAGTAAAAACCAAAGAAGTTGTCTAATTAAAATCAAACTTATTGACGATGGAATGAAACTTGATTTTAATTTTGACATATATGAGAATCATTGTGAGCTGTTTCAACCACATCAACGAGGCCATTATTACAATGGTGCTAATATCAAGTCCTTGCCTCGTTAGAACTTGCACTGTATAATGGGTAAAACGTATAGCCAAAAAGCCACACGACCAAGAACGATGTTCGAGACTTGAAACAAATGCACATATTTTATAAATAAAAAAATCAAGCATTGACACATTTTTAACAAACTAATCAATCATGAAAAGGATTCAGAAGATGAAGATGCGATGAAATACACAAGGTACAGGTAGGAACTCACTTCTGCTGATCTAAGTCCCCATGTAAAACGACGATGTGTAGGATTGGCTGCTTTAGAATCCCAACCTCTGTACTCATACAGAGCTGTAGATGTATAGACACATCTAGGCACTTTATGGAAAGATGATTGAAGAGGCACATTACCACATGTGATAACCTGAATAACTTATGCACGGTTAAAAAATGTGAGAGTATAAATCAAAGTCATTGAACAGAGGAAGTGCAAGAGAACCCTAAAGATGAACTCCTACAACAATGCACAAAATGCTGAACATAGTTGAGTAACTCAATTGCTAAATATCATGATTGATAAAACCACTAAATCTCTCTTTCCCTCTCTCCCCACACCAGACTTGCATACATCTGTTTACTCCCTTGTGTCCTCATCAGGTAGTAACAAGGACTTGCATAAAACCACTAAACTTTCAGTTTAACTTGAATGTCCATTCTCTCTCTCTCTCTCGCTCCCCCCCCAAACACCAAAAAAAAAAACAGAGAGAGAGAGAGTTGCATACATCTGTTTACTCCCTTGTCCCCTCATCAAGGCAGTAACAAGAGCAATGCAAGTCCCCAGAAGTATTAGCTTCTTAACCCATAGTCTATATTTTTAAAAACCTCATGTCAAAGTTTAAACACTCAGATTTGACCATGTTTCCAGCTAAATGGTCTAAATACCATCATCGGAATGTACCCAGCATCTTTACATCAAGTGCCTCGACATTCTCAGCTCCACTGGTTAGGTCAGTGATGCTGTTATTCCATCTTTGCCACCCTCCCCACACATTTAACTTCCAACCTTTCTTCTGCTCAGGGTAAAACTGTCAACGTGGTGCACATAAAGGTACATCCAATTTTTGCTTCTACAAGTATACAAGGATTGCTTAGCGCTATCCACTAGAAAAGGAAAATGGCCATGTCCAAAAACCAAAAATGATTTGCAGAAGACTAGTACATGCCAGGGTACAAAAAAGTCATCAGAAAAATCAAAGAACCGCAGGAAAACTCCATACTTTACAGAGATTTGAGATAAGCATTTGGATAAATGGAGACAAAAATAAAACGGCACAATATAAGGATGAACTGTGCCCATCCCAATATGAAAAGTTAATTAAAACTCTAGCATAGCAAGAGTAATACATACCCCGGAGACTTTCACGTATTGGCCATTTTTCGCAGTTCTGAGATCACTGTCAGGATATCGTGCAATGTAGCCCGTGATAGCTTTTCTTGCCCACCAGGTATTCCAAGTGAACAATGTAGCAATCAAGGCAAAGAGGACCACGACTACGATCAGAAGAATGGCATTGTGGACAGCTCCAAGAATAAACCCACCGGCAATGAATCCCATCACAAATATTAGAATCACCGACCACATAATTGACTTTGGCAGGGTCCTCATGAAAGAAGATTCGTCCTCTTGGCTAAGAGTGGTTACAGATTGAAGATGAGCAACAGAACTCTGAAGTTTTACTGATCCAGAAGAGTCCAATGGACCAGATACTTTTCGAGGGGCTCCAGATGAATTTAATGGCCCCGAAGTAATAGGTCCAGAAGTGATCAGACCTGTTGTTGGAAGATTAGGAGGGATAGGACCAGAGTTTTGACGCGTGGCTGCCCCAGATTGAGGACCGGATGACCTTTTTATAGGTTCTCCATGTTTATTCAGAGGACCGGAATTTGTCTTCTTCAATGAAGCAGAACTAGGTATCTGACCAGAAGTTACAGGGCCAGCTGTGGTATAGGCTGCTCGACTGGAAGCATTATGCATGATAGGGCCAGAGTGTGACGCAGCGCCTCCAAAAGATCCAGTCCTTGAAGGAACGCCGGTGATTGGCCCTGATTTCCGTGATTTAGACCCATCTGTAGAAATATCAAACATTTTACCGAGTTCTCCTGATCTTTTTATGTCGCCCCCAGTATAGGGCATGGCAACGGAACTCATTGTTGGAGTCTTTTCTTTTGGCTGCTCCTTTCGGCCTGACACATATAGGCCATTGCTTAACTGATGGGAAGGAAACCTGGAACCCATCCAGCCTTTCTAAAAGAGCCCAGGAAGAATTGCCACAGTCACACACAGCTCAATCCAAGCTGAAGTGCCACAGAAATTTCTTCTGAAAATGTGGAAATATGCAGCCTTTAGGAGCACTTCCAGAAGATTGAAGCTCAAGTATCTTCCAGAAGATCACAAGCTAGACCTAGTCAACCATACATATGTAAGGATGAGATCGTTGAGAGCAAACTCAAAATCAAGTAAGCTCGACATGAGACTGCAGATGGGGGAATGCAGAAGAAGCATCGGCCTGAGAAAACTTGGAAACTACAATCTCAAGCTACAATTCGGAGCTAAATGAAGAAGCATATGCCCCAGCAAAGCTAAAGGATCGGCAAATCACAGCATTTCACAACAATCTTATTCTCGAACTATGCAGAAGATAGCCAAAGGTAAAAATGAATCAAACAGAAGTTCGATAGCAATATAAGAAAATCGAATTAAGCAGAAAATTTACCACTCACCCTTAAAATCAGAGATCAAGAACTTGAACAGACACCAAACAAACTTAAGCAATCAACAAGCAGAACAACGGGTGAAATTCCAGGAGAAGAAGGGTGAATTATCAAATCAAGAGGAATTCACCAATAAAAAACTGACCAAGCAAGCAGAAGCCAGACAGAACGGGTAGAGCAGATCTGGAATTGATATCACTCCACGATTCAGACTTAAAAACATCGTTTTGATCGGGCAAAAAGAGAAAATCTCCTTAAAACAGAAAGAGGAAAGGGCACAGGGATACAGCATTGTCAAAAATATATGCATTCTCCATGTCTAATTCTCGAGATCCAAGCACCCAGTAACAATTAAGCTGAAGCAATACAAGATTGCGAGGCCGAGAATGGCCCGCATCGTCTACATTCACCCATTACCCAGAAACCCAAACCGGAGCTCAAATTCAACTACCCACCAAAGCAAATGGAATCAAGAACGAGCCCCCGAGCCGGTCAAGAAGCACGACCACCGAGACACCCAGGCGTCCACCCAGATCTGCAAGCGGGGACCAAAGAATTCGAGCAAGAATCCGATCAGCCGGGGGCGAATATCTCCGCGCGACGGTGGCGAGCGATTTGTAGACGCGGAGGGCCAATCAGAGGGGTCGGGCGAGAAAATGGAGGACACAACACTGACAGCGACAGCAATGGCTGCTAACTAACCGCACTCGAGGGGGAGAAGAAGGCGAAACGGGTTTTGCACACGAAAGAGAAAGGCAAAATAAAAAAGCGACCTTTGGGAGGGGGTTGGGTGAAGTGGAAGTAGGAGTGAACTGGATTCACAGCGAGGAGCGGGAGCGTACACAGACAGAGAGAGAGAGAGAGAGAGAGAGAGAATCCGACGAATCGGCAGTCACAGGTCGCTCTCTCTCTCTTCGGACAGCCGCAACAGCTGGTGGGTTGGGTTGTCTCGTCCGGGGGACTAAAGCGACCCTCCTGCCGATCATCAAACGCGCCCCCACCGAACTTCCTTAAACAATTCGCGCTAATCATGATCATGGTCATCACCAGCACATGTAAGTACTAAGTACCCCCCTCCCTCTTTCCCCTCCTTCCTCCGAAAGTTTCTACATTTTCCCCCGTCCAGGGTTACGTGCAAAAATCGCCCCCCGTTTCGCGTGCACAGAACGCGCCGTGGAAATCGGACGGGCATGTGTAAATTCGAGCGAATTGCTTGATCCCTCGGACGACAAGATCCCGGGCATTTGGTTAAGTCCCCCGAGCATCGATAAGACGAAGGCAGATGTTTTTTCTGAGTTCAAATTTGAAGTCCTGAACAATCAATCGATCGTTCTCTTCTCTTTGGCCGTTTTGTTATATTTTTTTGTCGTTTTCAGAACTCCTTATTCTACCGCGCAGCAACCAAAATGTGATGTGATAACTAATGACAAGCCCGTCAATGAAAGGCAAGGCGTAACCGAAACCATAACAATGTTAAGAGATTTTAATGTGGCATAGATTTGATTTCACGTCTTGTTAATTACTTTGAATCGAGGCATTTTAAAGGAGAATGAAAATTCCATCCAAAGCAAAATCAAATTGGAATTTGGGTTTCGTTTATCTCGCGAAAAATGAGCAATTTGATGATCGCTTGCATCATTTGGAATAATTAGCCAATGAAAAACGCTTTCATTATGGACCATAATTCTTGTTTGTATATTTTCGCGAACGATAAAAATATCTTCTGTTCTTCCATTTTTGCAAGCAATATAAGCGGTCGTTTTTACGAAACTATTTTTCAAATTATATGCTTTCCACAAAACAAACGGAGCATTGAAAAAATGGCTTTCAACAAATGCAAGCTTGAATTTCCTGTGCTTTATGATTAGGTGCCAAGTAGGAGTAGGAGCACAAGTTACGCAAGAGATTGGAAAGCTAACCTAACGAGCTATCGCCTGCATCATTAATACAG
The DNA here is from genome assembly GCA_007663325.1 of Eucalyptus pauciflora. NCBI lineage: Eukaryota > Viridiplantae > Streptophyta > Magnoliopsida > Myrtales > Myrtaceae > Eucalyptus > Eucalyptus pauciflora. Next base: position 784,248 of record VMYD01000038.1, on the reverse strand, counting down.
TTTTCACTTCCACTATATAAATGTTATCTTGTCCATTACACTAGTACTAATGCCAACAGCAACATAAATAGAACAATTCAGAAAACAAATAGTCCTGGGACAGCGCCAACGTCTGCTTTACAACCAGACGCAAGATGGGTCGTGAAGAATGCGCGCGGTGATTTAACAAATGCTTACCCAAGACAGCTGGAAGATGGAGGGAAGCAGCAAGCAGAGTCAAATTCTTCACGCCTCGTTCAAACCATTGATCGGACTAACCAGGGATCATGTCACGACTCTCTCACAACGATTCGGAGTCGTTCTGAATTGAAAAATGGCCCCACAGCGCCTTGAACGCTTCCACACCGACAGCCCACTTCCTTCCTGATGCTGACCGGCGATCTAGTTTCACCTCAGCAGCAAAGAGTATGCCAACGAAATCCCGGCACCTCTTCAACATGAGAGCCGATCCAGCTCTTCTCATACCAGAGGTCAACACGAAGTTTGTTCACATGATTTTCATCTCGATCGCGATACCGATGACACACGGGTTTACACATGAAAATATGCTGAAAAACTTGGGAAATGACAGGACCAAATACGTTTCCATAATTTCTGTCGAGACTCTGTATCTTCATGAACCAAAGCACATGTTCGGAAGACAGATGGTTGTTTCCCATTCCATTTTCAAGTAAACAGAAACTGAAAATATTCTGACTTCAAACAAATCAGGCCCCAGCAAATGACTTTTGCCTCGGGAGACCAAAGAGAAGCAAATACATGCGGTAGTGCTGCATCAATCTTTCCATGTCGTGTCATATCTCGTAGGAAAACCAACAATGGAACCAGCTAAACCCCCATAAACATTAACATTGCGTACAAATTAGACTTATTGGTTCTCACTGGAAGAAAATATTTAACGTTATGTACAAACCTTGTGAAAAAAAAAAACATCTTACACGACTATATAGCAAGTACGAAGAAGAACGATACATTTTGCTTGGGCGGTGAGCAGTCTCGAAGAAACTATGCTGCCTTTCACTAGCTATTAACCAGATCATCTGTACAAGCTCCCCTCTGACCACTTTGCCTGTCCGTCAGTTGATACATCAGCATCCTTTGGACTTCATCGAGTTCCTGTGTAAAAATGTATCGATTAGTTTCACAACTCCGCAACAGACGGTTATCTAAAACATTAGCAGTCTAAAAAAGAATCGGTTTTTAGCAAGACAAAGAAATAAGCAATATCTCGAGAAAAAGAACTCCAATTCGATATGCAAGAATTCCAAGTGCATACGTATTGGAATAGGAGTTTGTGTCTGCTTGGAGAGGCTAAACATTCAACAGCATATCTCAAGAGCATACACATCCGATGCTGAAGACAACAAATGCGCAGCTATTTGATCAACCTCCCATATCATCACCACACAGTGGACTCCCCCACAAAAGTAAAAAACCATACCCTTCCATAACCAGTAGGCATAATGGAAAACAGCAGATCTTTCAACGAAAACACACTGCTATACTGATCATAATCCAGGAAGCAGGATGAGGATCTAAACACCACAAATTAGTACTCTTCAGTTCTGTCCTAGTACAAAGACATCCTAATTATCAACAACGACAACCTAGGACTCTGAACCATAGTCCAAATTTAACCTCCCCCAAGTTCTTAGATCATCGGAGAACCCAACTCAAGCATTCAGAACCCTATTGAGCAGAGAACAGAACTCGTCCACCCATACAAGTAAACACCCAGAAACCTCACTTGATCGAGATTCAGTTGAGCAACACAGAGAAGAAAACCAGTAGGCATAGAGGAAAACAGCAGATTTCTCAGCAAAAACACACTGCTATCCCGATCATATCCAGGAAGCAGGGTGATCATCTAAAAACCACACATTTAGTCCTCTTAAGACCTGTCTTAGCATAACAACAACCTAATTATCAACATTGACAACCTAGGACTTCGAACCATAGCCCAAAATTCAACCCCTCCCAAGTTCTTAGATCATCAGAGAACCACCAACTCAACGGTTAAGCACCCTATTGAGCAGAGAACGGAACCCATCCTCCAGTACAATTAAAGACCCAGAAACCTCACTTGATTGAGATTCAGTTGAGCAACACAGAGAAAAGAACCATCCGATACAATGCCAGTCACATCTAAAATCTGCATCAATTCCATTGGACTAGATTTCGCCAAAGATTAAAAAGAACAAACTTGACATGCAAATGTTGCTCCAAATAGGTTCCTAATCATCAGAAGGGATGCGAAAACCAACCCAGAGAAAAGAGAGGCTGCGTCACCCACGGTGCGAGCTTCAAAAGCAGGGATGCAGTAGCTTCATCCTTCCTCATCCTCAGACTGAGACTCGCCATCCGGCGTCTGCAGAGCTTCCTCAGGATAAGCAGACGGAAGCGTGCCTGCGACAATCACGTCCACAGGGAACAACGATAATGATGAGCGAGAAAAATGACAAGACCTTCAACCAGCTCAAGCAAACGAGACGAGAGGAATTCCAATCGTGCATCGCGGATCCTTGCTCAACGAAATCGAAGCAGGCAAGCAACTAATCAAATCCAAAACCTAGAGGGGCGGGAGGGAATCACCGTGGATGAAGAAGGAGGAGGAGGGCCAGCCGTGGGGAGCGGCGGCGGCGGCGGAGGAGGAGGAGGAGAGGAAGGGGTCACCGTAGGGGGAGGAGGGGGAGGAGGAGGAGGAGGAGGAGGAGGCGAGCTTGCCGATGAGCTGGGCGATGCCGCGGGACCTGGAGCGCGGGGGGACCCAGTAGGAGGAGCCGGGGCGGAAGGGGAGCCAGTCGGGCTCGGATCGGCGGACGATGAGGTGGTGGATGACGTCCTCCAGCTTCCGGAGGAGCGGGTCGGCGGAGTCCCCCGCGGCGTCGGGGGAGGAGGAGGAGTGGCTGGAGTGGGCGCGGAGGGCGAGGAGGCGGGAGGAGGTCCTGGGGAGCGCGAGGGACGGGGAGGGCGACCGAGCCATCCTCAACATCGTCGAGCTTCTCAGACAGAGAGAGAGAGAGAGAGGATCGAAATTCGCTGGAACAAGATGGATATAGAGAGAGAGAGAGAGAGAGAGAGAGAGTCGGTTTGATTTTTAAGGCGGAAATTGGGTTCGGAGGAGGGGACAGTGGATCCTGGGAGAAGCCGCACGATTTGGGCATTTTTCACTTCTTTCTTGTTCCTTAAAAAAAACAAAAATCGAGAACCTGATGAATCGGGTCTGTTTTGTCGAAATTATTCTGGGAAAACTTGAATTTTATTTTTGGATATATCTAAACTCGATTTTTTTTTTGTTCCAAAAAAAATCTTATAAACTCGATTATTTGGACTGCATCATTCATCGTCGACTGATTTGTCACTTTTTTGTGATTATGATTTTTTTCATTGCTGTTGTAAATAATAGCTTGCGGATTGATATGTGCTCCCCATGTGCATGTGGTCCAAAACACCGCCGTAAGCTTAAAAGCTCTTAGTTGATCTTATCCGGTACTTCTCACATACAAGAAGGTGCCTACTTGAGTTGCTGTGCTCTGTGAGGCTCTCATTAGAGCTTTCCTCCTATGTCTATAATGATTCTCCATCCTGAATTTTCCAATCTATGTTGGAGAAACCCCAACCCCTTCCTTTTTCTGTAATGTTGGGACAAATTTGCAGCCTTTTGACATTTATTTTGTGCTCGTGCTTTTTGGACCAGAATGCATTCAGAAAAGGGGCGAAACATGCACATGACGAGTAATGTTATATTTGTCGTCCATTCTTTTTTTTCGGTCGGTAATGAGCTTGGGGGTTGTTGAGTCAAGCTGATCAAATTTTAAAGTACTTTGAAATAACCTCAAGTTTGAAAGGAATTTCCAAAAAAGGAGGCCACATCAAATTATTCAATCAAAATGCTTGAGTTCACGAGATATTATGGAACAAAATCGAGTCTGAAGGGAATTTCAGAATCGAGCGCCGGGACTTTTTGGGACTTCCCCCTTTCCTTTTCTGTACTTGACAATCCCAAGTCTTCTTGGATAAGAATTAGGGAAATTACCGACGCAAGTTCGGGTGGGATTTAAGGAAAAAATAAAAAAAAAAACAAGTACCGTTTTTTTCTTCTTTTAGGTGCTGCTCGGGGAACATCGTCTTGTGCGAACGACAAGCAAACCGCCGAGATCCCCGCGCTTTGCACGTGATGGTCGAGTTGAGTCAGATGAAAATGCCGTGCAGCTCAATTTAAAGCTCTGTCTAATCTCAATCTGTGGGCGCAGCCGTGGCATACAACGCTATGAAGAGGCGCAGGTTGATCGATGGTAGCCTTCATCGGGGTCATTCTAGATGCAACATGGCTTTTGTGGTTTATCGCCCAGTTTGGTCCGCGATCGAGTTTAACATCCACCGATGAGAACATGCAGGTTGGGAGTAACTCACATCCAAAATCCAGAGAAGGTCGTGTATAGGACATCGCGGACCGTGTGAGCTCCTCAAATGTCACCAAACCAATTCAACAAAGCTTTCCAGCTTCTCTCTCGGGACAAGCACTTGACGAAATGCCGTTGCTAGGCCCTAGATCTGCCTGTAGATACTTCCTGCATGGTACTTCACATATGGGGATGCATTTGATCAGACAATAGTAGCAACCATGGCAAAGCAAGTGACAGAGTGCCCTGACCTCACTTTCACCCAAATATCTATTGGCAATGTCGAGCTTTGCTTCGCTTACCTGTTCATGGAACATGTTATAGATTTCTCCACACAGTAGAATCGCTCAATGTCCTTCGACATTACTGCAGCGGGCATGCCCGGTATTTCATTGGGACAAGGAAGAGAGACGCATGCCCAAAGATTGTACAGAGTGACAGAACCAGAAAACAAGAAAGACGAGAAAGAAGAAAATGCTTGAGGCACTAGCCAAGGGACAACGTCAAAAAAGTATAAAAAGTCTATGAACAGTTTCTTTTTACAATGATCCCGGACAAGGAGTACAAGCATATGCTCCACGTTAAAAAAAAAGTTGCGATACAAAAGAGTTATCTTTTCCTCCTGCCCGCATCGCCATATGTTTGTATCAGTTTATACAATCAGATTGCAGAAGCATCAACAAATTATGAAAATCTGTATGGTGACCAACTCCCTTTTACAGCCGTGAAGTTTTTGAAACCTTACAGCGTGTCACACACTCAAAGAAGACAACAATTTCTGCTTCCAAATTTCAAACACATGTACAAATCAACCAACCAAAGGAGCAAATTGGACCTGCGATAAAAAAAAAGGAACATGACGAGCTTTAAGCAAACCGCAACAGTTGAAAGATCACAGACAAGTCAGAGAAAGAATCCGTGCAGCTCATATGGAAACATGAACATAAATTGGAAGGATTCAAAAGCGGAACAGCAAGAGACCCAAGTACAAGACTATAAGTAACCTTTGGTAATATGACTGTCCCAGTTCCAAGAGATTTGACACTAGATCACCAGATTCTAGAAGACCACAACTACATAGATTACTATGTGCATGCATGTCCTCAAGTAAACTAATTAGTCCACGTCTATGAATTTAGGAGATGAGCATGCATTCCTACACGGTGATATTAATGGATTTATTCAAAGCGAGAACTGTATATCTTTCTCTCATTATATAGAATCATCTCCATTCTCTTTTACTAGGTCCAGACGATGCCTACTTCACTTGGAAATAAAGCTAACAAGAATCAGTTCGGAAACATGTCACCCTCAACTCAATTAGGCACTTTTCATGTTACTGCACTTCTCTTTTTGGTCTCAGTAACTTCATGAAAGCAGTTCAAATGTCATTGATGGAGACATCTAACCACCCTGGAACTTCACACTAACACCTTTCCGTCCTTTTATCCTCCTTTGTTTCCCCATCACTTCTCTTTCATATGCAAAGGTAAAGTTAAGTCTCATAAAGAAATTAAGGTCTTATCAAGCACTTACAAATAGAACCAAGATAAATTAGGATAGTTTTTGTTCATTAATGTAAAATTGAAGACTCAATCAGACCTTCAAGCACCAGTGAAAGATAGAATACTCACATATGAACATGATAGAATACTCACAATTATCTTTGAGCTAATAAAGGCCCAACATTCGCAACTCTGTCACATGGCTAGGATCGAGTTCAGGGACATCCTTCATTTTTTCACGGTCTTCAACTACGTACTCCTGACATATAGAATGGAGGTCATTCATGAGCACGCTTAATAATTTACAATGGGCACTGCCACAAAGGTTTAATATGCGATATGTGCAAACATGGAATATGGACTTAGTTGGCAAAAAGCCAAGCACATATTGATTCAGTTCCCACAGAAACGTGAGTGAACTAGAGATCACTGAATTTGGCCAATCAAGGTAAAAGATGTTTTTTGTTTCTCCTTCAACATGGACTTAATTAGCACAAGAGCAAACATTTACTGATTCAGCTACTTTAGGAAATGATAGAAAACTAAAAATTGATGAATTTAAACGAAAACAATTTAATGTGTTCACAAAACAATAGAAAACCTAATTTGAAATTAAGAGGAATTCATAGTTCAAATGGTAGGACATTTGTAAAATTCTTGTTTTGGCATGATATGCATTACATTGCATTTACATAATAGAGACTAAATATTGTCTCTCAATCCGATGATAAAAACACTCCTATCGTGATTATGACATGCTCCGCTCTTTTTTATCAGTGAATACCAGTATTTATCTATACTATCATCTCTGAAAGAGGTTTGATAAGTAAAAGCACAGCGAATGATACCCTGCTGCAACAATCAATATGTAATTCATCAGCAAATTCAACGCTACTCCAAAAAATTTAGTAGACCTTTGTCAGTTCTTGTTTGGCAAGAACATGATAATGGCGTTCATTGATCCTCTGTCCACATATTATTGCTATAAAGAAGCCATAGAGCAAACCCACCAAAACAATAGCCAACACTGCACAAAATGCATACATTAGAAGATTCCAGACCTTCAAAAGTGATGCTCAAAGAAAAATTGACAATAAGCTATCCCAAAGATGAGATGAAGCAAATTCATTTTTCAGAAAAACTTTTCCCACAAATGGAAACAATTTATAATTATAATATGCATTTACATGTCTGCAACATTGACTAAACATAGTGACATACCCATATTTCTTCTAGAAAGTGTCCTACTTTTAGCTACAAAGAGATTCTTTTAACTAGAAAGGATTCAACTTAAATGTAGGATGCAGAAGAATTATCTCGCAATGTAGCACACAAGAAAGTGTAATGCCAATATTATATGCAATTAAAGTAAAATCACTAGTAATTGCAGGTAACCAACCCATACATATTTACATTGGTTCAAAACGGAGCATGCAATAATACCATATTCCAATTATACTCAATGATGTACACAAGCGTATTTTCATATGAGAGATGGAAGGAGGGAGAAAGATGATCATTGGTAGAAGTGCCGTTACCTGCCATAGTGTAGAAACCATATGGGTGTTCTTCGTAACCAAACATTTCCCTTAATTCCTCCCCATAGAACTTGTATACCAGCACACCCAAGGATGCAACAATCTGCCATAAAAATGCAGTTATAGTTCACTTCGACCATTATAAACCACTATAGATGGTAAACATCTGATACAGGCAGAGAAACACAGGATTTTAGTCAAACATATTATAGGTCAACATATGATGTGTGTCAGACATGAGATGAAGATGCCTAAGCATTAATTGCATTTCTATGGAGTCAGGTTAACCTAAGCGAAATAAAATCAGCTCTCCTTTAAGAGACAAGAAAGGATAGCAGAACGTTTCAACTTTCAAAATGATCAAAATCTGAACTGAGCATATTTCACCTTGCTGTAGCAATATTTTTACAAAGTTTAATTCTCTGACTTTATGTCATAGTTGAAAGTTCACTAGTCTTTCTAATCTATCCAGAATCAGCAGCAACAAAACCACGAAATTCTACCAACTAGACAACAAGGCTTAGGAGTATGGTATTTTCAGACTACATAGACCTAATTGCTTCCTGAAAAGTCATACATGGCTGATCGACAGTGCTTCAAAAGAAAGCAGCAAGCAGTAAAATTCAGTTGCAGTATTCAGTGTTATTTTGAGGAAGAAGGGATGGGAGAGAATAACTAGGCTGGGCACCTGCCCTATTGATGTTCGGATTAAAGCCAATTGGAATCTACAATCATATGAGTACTTATACAGGAAAATATAATGCCAAAACTAAGTGAAAGATTGAAGTTCAACTTAAAAGTGAAAGATGAATTGCTATTAAATCCACGATAGCCAGTTGAATGCTGAAAAATTAGTATGTGAGCTTTGTCATCACAAATTTATTTATTAATGCACGGAATTAACTGAGAAGTAGAGTAAAATGCAACGCTTGTTGCCTTAACGGAAAATCCAAAGTATTAATATACCTTAAAAGCATATTAGTCCCAATAGATGAATTAAGGTTGATACACAGAAAGTTAACAGAAACCAATGATCATTTATTCTCTTTATATCGTTCTTGAAAGAAAGATTCGGTTCATGTTGCTAGTGTAGAAGGTTTTGCATGCACATGCCCTCAGATGATGTTCAGCAGGCTACCTTCCAACCATTTGCTTTTAAATGCATACCTATCTGGCACAATGCAAAATGCATTTCTGTCATCTTTAGTCGTCCAGCATAAACCCATTCAAGAATTGACCCTAAAATTTCCAGTTCATTACCTATAGAGCAGACTTTTAATGCATTTAATAACATTATTATGCACTCATATGGATTGATCCAAGTCAATCAAGAAGTGGTTTGGTGAAAATAGAAGTATATATACTCGTTTAAATTCAAAGCTGACAAATTTTGCCTAACAAGCACCCAAACTGGACAAAACCCTTAGAAGTTAGGACAAGTACATTAACTTTATGGGTCTTCACTGTCTAACAGCAATGTTAGGTTTGTCAACCTTGCAAATCATAAATAAGCTACATCAGAATCAATTTCTCAATCGATTATCCAGAAATATGAAAATCATTGATAAATGGTAAAGTTTGCTAATATGCGGAAGCATCAGTTCAAAACCAGCAATGAACAATATACCTTCTCCAGACTTTACAGTAGTCAATAATAGACTCCACTAATCACAATAACACGAATAACAGTGAAATTCATACCATTCAAATTTATGCAGACAATGACATAATTCAGAAAAGTAGCAGGATAACTAAGCTAAGAGGTCCCACTTTCTTTCAATTTAACAAACACATCAAGTTCATTTGGCAAAAGTTATTATACCAGCTGAACGACTATAAATATGAGTGCGTGATCCCGAGCGACGAGGAATTGGAATTTCAATCTCAGCCACCAGCGATCAGCTGGCACATTTGCACGAAGCAGGAAAACTGCCCTGCACTCTGTACAGTGAGAAAAAGCAAAACCCTCCTGGCATGGTGGAGAAAGCAAACAAATAAGTAAAACTACTCCACATGAGATTTACAGAAATTACACTAATTGAATATATCCATAAAGCCATTCTACAGAAATGGCATCTCATAGAAGTTTAAGAAAAATCTAATCTCAAATTCTCATGTCCCCAATAGCAGAAAATTACATATCATCCCCTTGGCAATCACACTGAGGAGATTTCAGCAAAGGAACAAAAATATCACCTTAGTGGCCCTCCAATTATCAAGGCATGATCTATGGACATACTTTTGGGTTCCTTTGCAATGGCAGGGAGCAATCAAGTCCTCCCCTAAAAGATTAACCAAAAAAAATAGCTTCAACATTTTGTGGCAAAATGAAGATAGTCACATACAAACTCAGCAATCAACTTCTTTTCTGATTTGAAAATAACAAGTCCCCTCCACAACTGTACCACAAATCTCCATGCACATGGAGAGAGAGAGAGAGAGAGAGAGAGAGAGAGAGGTGCTTTCCCACCCTGGTGACGAGAAAACCTAAGAATATAAAAGGATACCAAGAAAGGTGGCAAATACAGACCTTCATTTTCAAGGCATATGCGACACTGTGATTGGTCTTTATTAACCAAACGACACGTCTCATCGACATCAAGATTTTCTAAATCATCAACAGTTACAGCAAATTCCCCTTCAACAGTTGTTATTTCGGATGAAGATGAAGATCTGTCAGATCTCTCCGGGACCGGGACATCAGACTGCTGCAAAATGGGTTCATTTTCTGAAGCATCTTCCCTATGACTATCATCAGCTGCTAATTGCATTGCGAAGGATGAAGAATCAGGACTGGACAGCAACTATCATTGCGAGCTCTATGGTTCCTGCTGACCATCTCAACAACAGCTCAAGTGCCTGGAAGTCAAAGGAAAAGTTACAGCGTCAGTGAAAGAGGATCCATTTTAAGTGTCAAACTCTAATCGTCCTAACTCATTACTTCACGTGCGCATATTCACGATTCGACCCCAATGAACATCGGACAGTTGATTCTACCCTTCTTCAATGTGACTTATCATGGAAAACTGAAAGGCATGCCAGTGAAAACTCGAGGGTACTTTCCAATGATTGATTAAGAGATAGAAATATATCCAGCTTTTTTGCTAGACTTCTCGAGTGCTGATTTCTGCTTCCATTCGTTTAGCTCTATGCTAGGTGGTTCGCACCAATCAGCAAGATCTTAAGCCCATTTTTCACAACATTTAGCATAGTACTCAAAAAAACAATCGGGGCTCCACGCCTGGTATGGTGAATACACATCTAATATCTGCAGATGCATACTGCATGAAGAGCTTCGTTAGCTGCCTAAGGCCACGAAGCCCTTTTACTGAGACGGAAAGAAATCCCTGCCCCATAGTGGTCGGCCATCCGTCCCTAACAAGAGGAAATTGGATGGATCACTAGCTGCCACGACCCGCCGGCGCCCAAAAATTAACCTCATCAGGATCAATCTCGTTGCTAGTTTGTCCGTATATATACAATATTCGTAGCTAGAAGAAAACACACGGCTATACAAACAGGCCACCTCCAGGCACGGAGGAGCAACTGAAGATGAAAAACTTCAAGCAAACAAAACAACAAAAACAAGGCCAACCGCATTGCTCCACGACATCGAAGATCTCTCGATCACCGGACCGCAAGCGAGGTCCGCGAGCGCGACGAGGCGCGCGGAGACGCAATGCAGCACGGAATCGACGCAGGAAACCAAGGTCGGCGCCCCGAAGCCGCGACCCGGAATTCAGCTCGGGAAAGGTCAAAAGAAGCACGCGTGGACGCGAATGCCCGAACGAGGACGGAGAGCGAGAGAGAGAGAGAAGGGGGGAGTTTCATCGGGGGCTGACCTGCTACGGGCCAAACATTCCGAGGCCTCGGCGAGGTTACACCGACATGGACGCATCGGCGCGCGGGCAATTCGAGGGGCAATCTCGCGCGGGGGGAGAGCCCGACTTCTAGGGTTTCGAGATCGACGCGAACGAACGAGAGAGAGAGAGAGAGAGAGAGGAGAGAGAGAGAGATTCAACGACGCGACAAGGAAGAGAGCAGAGGAGGAGGAGGAGGAGGGAGCTGAACTTCGGACGAGCCGAACGAAATGAAAAAAATTGAGGAGATTGTCGCTCTGCCGAAGTTGACTAAAATAATTATGGCGAGGGGGGAGGGTGGTCGTGTAAACTCACGGGGCGGTGACGAATGATGGGAAGACGGGCCAATGGTAGGCGAGCGAAGGCAAAAAAAAATGCGATTTTCCCTTCTTCTTTTCTTTGCGTGGCATTGGACAGAGAAATTCTCGCTGTCGGTTCTTATCTTTCATTGGAAAAACCACGTGCTTCGTTCGCGCGAGCGAACTCTATCCGGTCCCGAATACGACCTGGTCCGGATACGCTCGCGCCGGCCCGCTTCGCAGGAACCCGTCGGATTATGTGTCTCCGATGCGGGTCCCACGTGATCCGACCGCAACCCACGCGAGATGAATTTATAATTCTTTTTTCCCCACCCATCTCTTATGAATGAAAATATTTGCTGAGATAACGACATAAATGATCCTCGAATTCTAATTTGATGTGCCATGTCAATTCTTAATTTATTCAAATTTGGTCTTTAAATTTTAGCTCAATAGATAGTACCAGGCCTTAATTTTTTTAATTTTTTTTTATGACTCAGAAACCGTCATACAGCTGGCAGTCGGCGATATAAATCCGGGACGACGTTAGCACAGGGACCCACCTCCCACGACACCGCACTTAAGTCGCGCAATTGCGTACGCGATGACTCGAACCTCCCCCCAACCGAAAGAGGGGGGAACGCCTGAACCAACGCACCCACAACGGGGTGGGTATCAAACCTTAATTTGATTCCTAAATCAAGTGAAATTATCAAATGATCTTTCAAATGGTTCAAGTTCAAGGATAGCATATACAATCTAGGAGCTAAATTGAATATGTACTAAAAGTTTATAATCAAATTGAACGAATTAAAAGTTTAAGAATTTTTACCAAATAAAAAAGTCCAAATACGACATTACACATTGGATCAAAATTCAGGGAATATATCAAACAAATTAAAAATTTATGGATAATATTGTGTATTATGTTAAAGTTTGGGAATAATTTGTGTGATTTTTCCAAATTTCTTTATGGGCATAAACGGGACAAATTGGACTTTTTATATTGTTTTTTTGTTTTGGCAGCCTAAGGTCCCGAGTCTGTTCAAATCCCCACCTTTTCAGGGGGGATTGGGGTGGGGAATATTTCATTTCAGGAGTGAGTTTCGACTCCCAAGCCCTGTAATGAAGCGGGGCAAAAGTCTGAGAGTGAGTATTAGAATAGGATTAACGTAGGACTGACAAAAAAAAAAGAAGGTCCCGAGTCCGGATTAATTGGATTTGGACGCGCATGCCCTCGAGATCTTCTTCATTTTTCCGTTGTTGCCATTCTTTGGCCATTCAGGTCTGATCTTCCTTAAAAATAGTTAATACGAGGACAAAGAAGTGAAGTGGACTTCTCATGAGCTGGCCCAGGGTGTCGTATACGAACGATTTGTCTTTTAATAATTCAGTCGAAATCCTGTAAAATAACAGGCACCTGTCTCCTACCCGTGCCATCGACGCGACGACGCTGAACATTTCTAAAACGGTCTAGGGAACTATTTGAAGTCGAGGTACATTTATAACATTGAACAAAAATTTGGGTAGCAAATTTAGATAACATTGCACGTTAGACAAAAGCGCGGGATTAATAATATCGTTATCCAAAATCAGAATGGTGAGGTTAATAAGTTGAAAACATGCAGCGATTAACCCGAGAGTTGCATTCGAAGCTGGATTAACACTCTAGATTCTTGATCGCAAGAAAGGCTCGCTAGATCATGCGTTGGGATCGAGGTTGACCAACTCACTCGCTAGTCACCTGCTTGACAATTAGCTCTTGAGGACTTAGATTCTCACTATTAAAATATATTACCTAATTTCGTTATCTCTCTAATAGTAATTTTGTAATCTTAATTGACTGTAATTTCTATCGTAATATTATGTTACTATAAATGGCCATCCTGTAAAGTTTACAAATAAGCTATGTATAATTCATCAATAATATAAAAATTTCCCAACTTTATTTTCTGCTTTATTCTTACCATGGTATCAAAGTCAATATTGATTAAAAAAGTGCCAATTAAGTTTATTACAAGGTGGTGGTCATGTGTCAGTCATGTCATGTTTGGGCAAATTTCTTTAGTTTTTCCGCAAAACCCACACCATCATCAGACTCACTGCCTCAAAAGAGCCAAATCCTGAAATTTTTAGTGTTGTCCACTACCACACGCGCCTTCATGCTCCTCCTCGCTACCACGTCTCTGATTCACCGACTATAACGATCTAGTCTTGTGAGGAATGGGAGCGTGGCTTCGTCTCGAGTATGGAGAAAGAGACAAGAATGAATCAAATCCCACATTATCTGAGGACGGTGAGATAATGTGCTATATAAGTAGTAGCATCGATCTTAACTACCAATGAGGCTTTTTATGGACAAAGCCTAGAAGAACAAAATTTTGAAGGCATGGGGCAAGTGAGTCTTATAGCTCAAAGTAGATAATACTGTGGGAAGTGGCGTAAGAGGTCGGCTCTTATGATGGTATTGGATTCGGGCCCAACCGAAAGTGTGTGGTTTGAGAATAAACCGGCCGAAAGCTGATGGGTCTATAATGAACAAATCTCGTGAGGGATAGGAGTGTGGCTCCACCTCGAGGATGTCCTCTGGTGAGTTAGGATCCGAGAAGATCCTCACTGTCCAATTTTGCACGCGCCCTTACTTGCTACCAACCCTCTCTACAAGTGAAATCCACGTGCAATGTGCCTCTCACGTGACTCGCCGCGCATATTGAACAAGTGACGTCATCTGCCACGTTTTAGCCACACTATCAATGTATGTCTGCCATGTCAACTAGGGGTGTGCATGGTCCAGGCGGACGGTTCCCGACCTAGAACCGGAAACCGCCCACTAAGGACCGGTTCCGAAAAATTGAAACTGGGATCCACCCGTTTGTTGCATAGATCCACCAGGGAACCGGACCGCCAGTCTGGTCTGGTTCTCGAGTGGATCCATGGAACCGATCTTGACGCGAAACAATTTTGGTTTTCAACATAGAACGACTACGTGACATCAAAGCAAGACAAAGAAAAAAAAAACCAAATTTAAGTACGTGGAGATGCGGACGGCGAGAGAAGTAAACCGAGGAAGAGACAGAGAGAGAGAGAACTGAAAACGAAGGGAGTGAGATGAGATCTAGGGTTTCTTTTAGTAATTTTTTTTTTAATATTAAAAAGGTTCCGGTCTGGTCCGGGTGGGCGGGCGGGCGGATCCGCCCATGGAAACGGGAACCGGACCGTTACCCACCGGTTCCCATAAATTGGAACCGGGAACCGGACCGATTCCCTCAAGAACCACTGGTTTCGAGCGGTCCAAGCGGTTCTTGGGTATTTTGCAAACCCCTAATGTCAACCTCTAACGGTGACTATTGACCACATTGACTTACCATAAGCCTTCGTTGATCAAGAATTTACATCGACTCGTATTGATCGATGTTGACTAGATCGATTAGCCTACTTTTCAACCAATTCAACCCATTTTCAGCCAGTTCTTGGTATTTCTAACTATTCTTAAGATATTTCAACATCCTGAATTTATTTTTGGCTTATTTTCTCCATATCAACTTTGCAAGTATCAATTTTGATCAAACTCATTATGGAATCTACTGGGTTCATACTAATATATTGCGTATTATGGAAAAATTGGAAATTTCACTATACATTCAAACCATTTTGAATGGATTCGATATAATTTATGGACTCAAGAAATATTCAATTATTGTAGATGACATTATGTCACTGGTGGTATTGGTGAACCTACTTAGATTACTAGTGAATTTGAGAAGAAAATTAGGATAGCAATAATTATTACATTTCAAAACACTTTGAGTCCTTTTATTAGACTTTAGTTTGATTGTCTTAATATAGCAAAGGGAGCATGAGATATTTTTAGCCAATATTTCACTTTAGATATTGTCAATATTGCCCATCAGTATAGGTTATTAGGGAATTGGCATCGCATACATCAAAAGACATGTCAGTCTATTAATAATTTTTATCCTCCATGAATGCTGTATGAGATCAACTAGCGTTATCTAAACCACAATGGGACATGACTTTTGATACTTGCAAGTTTGCTAAATATCACAATTGCGTGTATGATATGCAATTTTTTTTTATGGCACTTAATAATGAATTTGAACTTGTACAAGCTTTCACTTTTACATCAACATCTTTTGCCTTGTCTTGGGGTAATTGTCTCGAGATTGTTGATTGAGGAGACTCGACTTGCTACCTTAAAGGCTTAAAGCTTTGTCCTCGCTTACAAACACAATGCTTGTTGCTCTTAGCTCTTCCTCTTCGTGCAGACAGTATTGTACGAATTGTCATCAATCTGGTTATCTTGCATCCAATTGTTATCGATGGTAGCACAGACAACCAATAAAGACGAACAACCAATTCGAGTATAGAGGTCCACCTCAACCTATACATCAATACACTATTGCTATCACCGAGGGTTCCACTGAAACTCATCTGTTGCTATATCATTAGAACATTTTTGTTATGTTCTTCGAGAATTTGGTACTTCTGGCTCATCTGTCCCTAGCAATTCTGCTCCACTGGTCATTCCAATTCATGGTTCTCTTTATCACATAAGTTCTAATTCCAATTTATTTAAGTTAAAATCATTCACTTCACAAGCACCTACTATTCATTCTTAGTTCCCATACTCGCTTTAAACTTGATATTTGTGGGACAATTATATAAACTTAGTTTTGGCATTTATTTCTCTTCAAATGGCTATTGTGTGTGAGATTTGTGAACTAGACAAACAATTGGGATTGGCCATAAAGTGGGACATCTTTTTAAGCTTGTTTCCTTACAGCTTTCAAACTCTTTCACCAATTTTGCTACCATAGTTTACATCTAAAACTAGACATTCTCACTTAGGTCGTGCTTCTTTCTCTAGATTAGGTCCTTTGATTTTCAATTGTCATCTAGGTTCAATTAAGAATAAACAATTTGATTGCTTAACTTGTAAGTTGGGAAAATATCATGCTTTACTATTTGATCTTGTGACTCCGTCTGTTATGCTCCATTTGATTTGATTCGCTCTAATATCTGGAAGCCATCTCCTATTCCAACTATGGGAGGATCTCGTTATATTGTGATTTTTATCAATAATCATTTTCGTTATACATGACTTTATCTTACAAAGAATCACTTTGAACTTACTCATATCTATCGTGATTTTGTTGCTATTATTAAAATATAATTTTCTCAAGATCAGAGTTATCCGTGCCAATAATGTCATGGAATATAGAGTAAGATTTTCTTGAGATTTTTTCAAAATAATACTATCATGCATCATCTTATGTAGGATCTTCCCAACAAAATGGTCGAGTAAAGTGTAAATATAGGCAAGTTTTAGATGTTGTACGCACTTCTCTCATTTCAACCTCTTGTCCAAAACAATTTTGAAGCTTGTCATAGTGCTATACACACTGTCAATTGTATTCAATCACCTATTATGGGTAACATATCTCCTTACAAGCACTTGTACGGTAGTGTTCTTAATTACAACCTTTTGTGAGTGTTTGTCTATGCTTGTTTTGTGCATCTACTTCCTAACAAACGCACGAAGTTAGAATCTCTTACTTGCTTATGCTTCTTCCTTGGGTATGACATTGAGTGTAATGGGTATAGATGTTAGGATATTGTCTCTAAGTGTCCACGCATGTCTCGCCATGTTACTTTTAGGAATACAAGATGTTCTTATTTCTCCATCCTTTTGAGTCATCTCTAACCATTTGCTTCTTCCCCAATGCTTGAATAGAATTATTTCTTGAAGAAGACATGCTTATATCTTCCTCTTCGAAGTTGTCTTCTTCTAATCTTGATGCAGGTACATTTGGAGGTTACTTCAGATTTCTCGGACTATTATCTTTCTTGAGCTAAATATAACATTGATCTTCTTTCTCGAGCAAGGCTCACTCATAACAAGACTCATAGCTCCATCGAAACCGATGACAAATATTTGATTCTTCTTCCAAATCTCACTCTTTATCAACAACTTATCGACAACCTTATATACCTCACTGTCACTTGTCCTGACATGGCCTATGTTGTTCACATTGTCAATTAGTTCATGACCACTCCGTGAGCCACTCATTTCGCTACTATTTTTCGAATTCTTTGCTATGTCAAGTGCACCTTAATTCATGGTTTTCACTTTTCTACTCAATCTGCCTTAGAGTTGAACTCTTATTTGAATGTTATTGTTGACTAGGCTGGAGACCCTATTGATTGTGCTCCCCTACTAGCTCTTCTAGATAACTCACTTATCTCATGGCACAGCAAGAAACAAGACTTCTTCGCCCAAGCCAGTACGAAAGCTTAATATTCTACTCTTGCTAATACGTCAACAAAATTATTATGGTTACAATGGCTATTAGAGGACACATGCGTCCATCATAATGGTGGAAGATACTTTTACTGTGACAATTGAAGTGCTATTCGAATAGCACATAATGATGTTTTATATGAGCGCACCAATCACATTGAAATATATCGTGCTTCATGACATTGTTTATCTCATCTCCACTTCATTGGTTAATCAAACTGCCTATGCATTCACTAAGGCACATCCATTCAAGTGTTTTCAAGATCTTTTCTCCAAATGTCATATTGCGTTTGAGGGGATGTTAGAAATATACTATATGATTTTGAGTATCTCTCGGATTATGATATTGTAATTTTTACTGTAACATCATGTTACTAAGTGGTCATATGGTCATCATGCAAAACCTATTAATAGGCTCGTATGTAATTTATGAATACATATAGAAATTCCACAACTTCATTTTCTGCTTTATTCTTATGCCGCGCCACATTTCCACTCATCATCCAACGTCATCAAATCCAAGACTCATCATTCAATCGCTACCAATCGCATAACAATTGTCTCACCAGCTCGTGCACTCGCAAGGATGTAACACGATGATTGCACGGCCTACAATCATGATTTTGTCCGATCATGCCACGAGCCGAAGATTTACGATCACGAGGTCTCTCGCATCTTCAAACAAATCGAGTGCTTTGGCTCGATTTTGTACTGTGGAAATGAGGGGAAAGATGAGGAGGATCTCTTTCATTTCCTTATTTCACAAGCGGCAAAAGTAAGGAAACAAATCACCAAGTTGCTTCGATCATCGCTCATCGAAGATAAGCCGTGAATCGTTAGATCACGGAACGATGCATCTCAGCCGTCGATCGAAACGGTTTTCCAAAACTTCTTCTTCACATGAAAGGATGCTTTATGCAGAAAGTTCGTAAATGCACCGGATCACGACAGGGCTACGGCCAGGAACCGGTCCGTCGAGATAACAGAGAAGTGCCCGAAGCCGACGTGACGACGGGGGGGCCACGTGGCACGTTCACATGGGTCGCCACCTAAGCCCATCCAAATAGTCCAAAAATATAGTAGAGAAATCGGAGGAAGAAAAAAATATAAAAGCAACTGCTTTACTGTACTGCAGTACAACTACGCAAAACGTGACGCGATTTCATCGTACCAATTTGGCGAGATTTATCAGGGGCGGGGCCGGTGGGGACAACGAGAAAGATCCTCTCTCGGTCGCCGTCGTGTCGCCGTCGTGTCGCCGTCGTCGCCAGTCGCTTCGCACTCTGTCTGCCCGGTCTCCGCTGGAGCTCCTCTGTATCGCTTTAGCGAAGTCCACTCCAGCAAGTCAAGCAGACTAGCTACGCAAGTCGCTTATCTCTCTCTCTCTCTTTCTCTCTCCATCTCATCAATCGAGTTCACTCCCGAACGGAGAGAGGCGGAGCCGAGGAAGGAAGGAGGAGAAGAAATGGCGGAAGCGAAGACCGTGCACTCGCCGCTCGTCACCTACTTCTCCATGCTGTCGCTCCTCACCCTCTGCCCTCCTTTCGTCATCTTGCTGTAAGATTCTCTCTCTCTCTCTCTTTCGTTGAGGAACTCGCGCTCTCTGTTTCCGCGGAAAATCCAGCCGTCGCGTGCGATTTCGCGAACCTGCGTGTTTTCTGGTTCCTCCTCGAGCGGAGGGAGCATGGCGGCGGCGGCGAACGCTCGCGAGTTCTAGATCTCGATGCGCGTGCTGGTTTTGGCCGCGACGTGCTCGATTGCGTGCTTACAATTTCCGATCTCCATATGGAATGAGCGTCTAACCTAGATTCGAGTCGAGTCGAGTCGAGTCGGTTGTTTAATTCCCCTCGCGGCATTGAACGCTGAGCCTTGTTCTTAAGACAATGCCCAATCTTTGTGTCCGACTGCACTTAATGATCTACTGAGCATTTGAATTTAAAGTCCATAGCCTTCGTTTAGAGTTAAAGCACCTGTTACAGAGCGGTATAAACGAGTTGGAAGAAAGATTTGGTGCTTCAGCAATTGAGTAGCTCAGATAGAAAGAAGTTGTAGAATTTGCTCTGTCATGATACTCGGATTTTTTATGCAAAACGTACTGGGACTATCTGAGTGGAATTTTCATCCTCGCAGATGGTACACGATGGTGCATGCTGATGGGTCTATCGTCCAAACTTTTGATTACCTGAGGCAGCATGGACTGCAAGGATTCCTAGACATATGGCCCAGGCCAACTGCCATTGCTTGGAAGATCATCGCCGTTTATGCTGCATTTGAGGCGGCGCTGCAGCTCCTTCTTCCTGGAAAGACAGTCAAGGGCCCTATATCTCCTGCTGGGAATCAGCCAGTGTATAAGGTACTCTCTTTGTTGTTGACATACTTTATTTTTTCCATTCCCCTTAGTGTCACTCCTTGTGGACCATTTGATCATGACTTGTCTTCTCTTCGCATGGACAATGTTGACTTAAACTATTGGTTCTTGCAGGCAAACGGAATGGCTGCGTATTTTGTGACCTTGATCACCTATCTTGGCCTTTGGTGGTGAGTTCTTTTTGATTGAACATAAATTTATGTACTTCAGATGCAACGTGGGTTTAGTTCTAGAAATTGAGGTACTTATAACATTCTGTTTTGTTTTTTTTTTTCCTTCTATTTTTCAAAATTCCATTAGAGGTCTTCATACGTTCTATTTATTGAATTTTGGGCGGGGGAGGGGAGCACTTTACCACGTGTTACATTGTAGAGAGCCAGTTTTAGTCAATAATTAGCTCATCCATGCATTTGTAATTTTGTTGAAAGGTTTCAATCCACAGTATCTACCGACATATCATTTTCCCTTCTAGGATACAACCAGCTTTCCTTTGTTGTCTCAAGTAGTTTCCTAGGTGCTGGACATATCCTGCTGACAAGCTGCTGTGTAAAATAAGTGACGTGGTATCAGTACCGTCTTCATCTTTTCTATGATTTCTGCGGTTCTTGAGTAGCTTTCTTAGTCTGAGCATATAACTACTTGGATCTATTTCTATAGTCTGTATGTGACCTTATTCACTATTAGCAAGACATCCTCTTCATCTTTAATACTTGCACTAAATGCCCTTTCTCAGAGGACTGAGTCACTGGTTATCATGCGTTAGGTATTTGGAAGAATCTAAGTAGTTTGCCTGGCTTTTTAAGGCTTTCTGTTACAAATTTTATGCTACACTGTGGAATTCTTTTTGCCACATTTTATTCATAGTAGAATTATTGTTTGGTTTCCTCTGTTGTTTGATGTCGTCATCAAATAACGTTTAGATTAACTTATCATTTTCCATGTTATTCTTTCAGGTTTGGGATTTTTAACCCCACAATTGTTTATGATCACTTGGGCGAAATATACTCCGCACTCATTGTTGGAAGCTTCATCTTTTGTATTCTCTTGTACATTAAAGTGAGAATGCAACCCCCAAAGAAAAGCTGACATCTCTTTCCTTTGGGAAAGCTCAAAATAATATCTGATGTTTGACACGTTTTCTTGTATTCAAGGGTCACGTGGCACCATCGTCTGCCGACTCTGGTTCTTCGGGGAATATAATAATAGACTTCTATTGGGTGAGTGTTTTCAGAAAGTTTTAGTTTCTTTGCTGCACTAAATGTGGAAAAGCTCAAGTTGGCTGTTCTGATGTCAAAATTTGGCAATTTTAGAAGAAGCCAGATGTTTTTTTCTGATCTTTTGACACGTCATGATGTCTGAAAGTCAAAACAGAATTTTCCAAACTGTATTGTTGGGTTTTGTGTGAAATTAAGCCTCACAAACTTTTCTTTTGCAGGTTCCTCCAAAAGATTTCACTGTTTTACTCCTGCTCTATGATTGTCATTTGTCCATCTTGAGGCAATTCTAGAATCCTCTTTTGTGACATATGTGGAAATGCACATTTAATTAGTTTTAAGGATGCTAATTGATTACGCTTATACAAATCGTGTCGCAGATATTTATTTGACCTGGAGATGATGCCAATTATTTTCCATGATGAGCAGTCTTAAAAATTGATAGCTTCTTTTGACGTGATAGATCACAAATGTTTATGCACAAAAAATAGTTCAAATTTAGCTTCATAACTTTAAATAATCTAATATGGTGTAGTTTGAGGTATATGTACGCATGCGCGTGTTTTTTTGCAAAATATTGAGCCAATGAATCTTTTGAACGAAATACCAAGAACGGCTTTACAGCTCTGCTTCTTGCTGCTATTTTCTGGAAGCAGCTTTTCTGTTTTGAGTGACATTTTGACCTTGTTGCAGGGTATGGAGCTCTATCCTCGGATTGGCAAGGACTTTGATATTAAAGTCTTCACAAATTGCAGGTTCGGAATGATGTCTTGGGCAGTTCTTGCTCTAACATATTGCATAAAGCAGGTAACCTCGGCTTTTTTTGGTAACTTGGCAAGAATATAATTGATACGAATGATCTCTGTATTACAGAACTCCATTTGGCAAGGAAAGATGCACGTAGAGTTTTTGAAAAACATATAATTGAAGCTTAATTTCTGACAACCATCTAATGGGTAATATCTTGGAATGGTCCTATTAGAGAAAAAACATATGAGGGAAAACACTTGAAACACCAATTTCATTTTCTAAACATGCCCTCATTTTACTTTTACCTGGGTTGTCAGAAAACAATCTTTGGACCAGCGCTTTAAAACATATTCTCAGAGTTTGTCATTTTAAAAGCCGGAAACAGTTTTTAGAAGTGTCAAGTAATGCCATAAATTTTGATTTCTGTTAGACTGATCACTTTCTTATGGGAGTGGAGGTTGATGATTTCTTTGCATCATGTGCTAATAATCTTACATGTGTGTTTACAGTACGAACAGAACGGAAAAGTTGCCGATTCAATGCTCGTGAATACCATATTGATGCTAGTGTATGTCACCAAGTTCTTTTGGTGGGAAGCAGGCTATTGGAACACAATGGATATTGCACACGATCGAGGTTGACACATGAGTTATTGATTCTGTTTTACATGCTAATATCAGTTTCTCCATTCAATCATTCAAAATAAGCAACTGAAATCCAATCATCAATAACGAGACACTGGCATATATACTGGATTTCATTCTTGGTCTAATTACTTGTGAATTGTATATGGCTTAATTTGCAAATAAGCCACTGGGCATTTTGTTTATGCGCTCTTATTGCTTGGGCAGATGTTGAACACCAATCATAATCATAA
The DNA here is from genome assembly GCA_007663325.1 of Eucalyptus pauciflora. NCBI lineage: Eukaryota > Viridiplantae > Streptophyta > Magnoliopsida > Myrtales > Myrtaceae > Eucalyptus > Eucalyptus pauciflora. The sequence goes on along the minus strand of VMYD01000038.1, from coordinate 761,112 downwards.
CACCTTCCACTTGGTTTTACTGATGCTCAACTTTATTTTCAAAATGACTGGCAGCTGGCTTCTACATCTGTTGGGGATGCTTGGTATGGGTCCCATCTATCTATACCTCTCCTGGCATGTACCTCGTCAATCATCCTGTTAACCTGGGAACTCAGGTGTGGAAGTGCCTCTTTTAACTATTTTTACCATTAACTGGACTTTATGTGATTATGAATGCGTGCAAAGGGATAGAAATTTTCTGTAGGTGTTTAGATTAAGTTGGCAATTGGGTTTGCCTTTTCACTTTTGACTTTGCATGAAAAGTTAAAAAGTGACATTTTTTTGGATGAGAACCCACATCCTCTAAAGACATGTTGTAAAACATTAGCATTTAAAGTCACCAAAATTTTTAAATAATTTTATAAATCAATTTTTTTTTTTTTTTTACGCAAAATTCAAATGTGGCTGATTAGAAGGGCTTCTTTAACATTTAAACAGGAGCTTGTTCCTTACAGCTGATTCTAGGAAACATGTGTGTGAACCAACAAACCATGGTTATCTTCCTTAGCAAGGTCTTTAAATGTGCTCTTAGTTTCAATCAAGATGGTTGCAGAGATTTTTTGGGTTCTCTTTGGCATCTGTTCTGTGGAACCCCTTGCTTGGTTTGAAGTAATAGTCCCATATCAGTGGTGTACAATTTGGTTGATTGGGTCAACATATGCTAACGACAAAATCTGGAAAACAACTGGAAGATTTTTTGTGGCATGAGCACAATTATCTTGGGATAAACTTGGGGCAGTCTAATCTGTGTTCAAGTCATCAACTGGCGTATCTGAAAGAAGGGGCAAGAATGAAAGTTATGGAACTTTTGCTATCAGATGATTATTAAGATTATCTTTCTTTGGAATATCTAAAACTTCCGTCACATAAGTCCAATAAGCCTAAACACAGGCTCAAGAGGACAAATGTATTTTCTTTTATATTAGGAGAGTCTGACACCCTTCGTTTTCCAGCTCGCACTTTATATTTTGGTAGCAGGCATTCTGTGCGTATATATCAATTATGATTGCGACAGACAGAGGCAAGAATTTCGCAGAACAAATGGCAAGTGCTCAGTCTGGGGGAAGGCTCCATCAAAGGTGCTTATCACTATTGTTGTTTTAATGTTTTCTTATGCTTTCAATTGGGAACAATCCATCAATTGGAAATGAGAGCTGTGATCTCTTTGACAGATATCGGCTTCGTACACTACAACATCGGGAGAGAACAAAACTAGCCTCCTCTTGACTTCAGGATGGTCAGTTAGCCTTTTAATTCTTCTGTATTATCAGCATGAAGATTTTAAAAAGCTACCATAAGAGTCCTATCGTTAACTGCGCACGATTAGGTTTACTGCTTATATTTGCATTTCGAGTAGTTCTTTCTGCTTTTCAATGTAATCTGCTTACATTTTTCCTAGAACATAACGAATTTGCTGATAGACCATTGTGGTATAAAATCTAGTTACTGGTTAAGTTATGAGTTATATGGGTCTACATGGCGATATGCATGCTTCTGCTTGCAACTGATTGAATGGTCTATGATATGGTCTCTCACTCATTCCTTCCACAGGTGGGGCTTATCACGTCACTTTCATTATGTGCCCGAGATCCTTGGAGCCTTTTTCTGGACTGTCCCTGCACTATTTAATCATGTAAACTCTGTTTTAACAGTTTAATTTACTCTTAAGTTGTGATTTCACGATAACCGTCTCGATGACAGTCCTACTTACCTTTTTCCCTTTAATCTCCTGCAGTTTCTGCCTTACTTTTATGTGATCTTTCTTACAATCCTGTTGTTTGACCGGGCAAAAAGGGACGACGATCGGTGTCGATCAAAGTAAGTATATCATTTATATTTTCTCTAGGTCATTCTTGAGGACATATTAAATGGAAGCAATGTCACTCCGTCAGCTCTTATACATTTTGGGTTCTCTGCATACTTTGTGATTTAGGACAAACCCCATTCTTTACGGGTCTTGACATAATAAAAACCAATCTTCAGATCCTTTGGCATCATTAAATAATCTGTATCTCGTTGGAGCAACGTTCCTGATACTGGAACATGCAGTAATCTAGAACGAGGAAGAGTACTGTGCTGATGTGAAACCAGGGGTGGAGTGACTTTTTTGGTCCCATATCTTTCACATGTTTATGTTCGTCACGATTTTAATAGAATGCATGAGCATGTACAGCACATGAATGGACCATCTTCATGATTGGCCTCAATTGTCTCATGTGTTCCCACAATTGTGCTTATGAAGGTCCTTGTGCATGGTCCAGTTTTACCATTACTTGCTCCCTTTCTCAGTGAAGCAGAGTGTGCAGCTTCTTCTGATAATGTTTTCTGGTTTTAGGTATGGGAAGCACTGGAAGCTATATTGTGAGAAGGTTCCATACCGAATTATTCCTGGTATTTACTGAGGTTCAGCAAGAAGTCCCGTATGGGGAGATATGGTCGGGCAAAAGGAGTCCACATGGATTGGCTTTGGCTCGTTCTCATGTACTTCAGAAGATGTCCCTGTACTTGGATTTATAGGAGATGCTGGCGGTAGAGCTACTTTTCTTGTTTCATACATGCAGCAGCATATAACATTGCGTTTATCTTTGCTACTCTCCAATCCGGAATGACCTTGTATCGAACTTGGAGTATCAGCACTCGGTAACTGTAGCTTTAGTTTGAACCGGCAGTCCTGAACATTGAGGTTTTTCAGACGCGGTCTGTTTCTAATGGTATGTTGATTTGACGTAGAAATTGCGTGGTGGGACTTATTTCGAAGGTGTGGGATTTAAAAGGACAAAAAAGGACAAAAAAGAATAAAGCTCTTAGCATCGACAGATTAATCCTGCCCTAACGCACTCTTTCATGAGTAAAAATTATGCCCTGATTCTGAAATATTATCTCTCGTTCATTCCTCACGGAAAGAGCTCTAGGACTTCCATCTTGGCCAGAAGTTTGAACTAGATAGAGAAAATCTACTCGGAATTTCGAACTTTCATCGATCGGAAACCAGATGCGCTTTTGATCTCAAAGGTGAAGTGCGAGAGTCATGACCAGAACCAGAGGATCGCTTAGGGCTGCTGGAGGTTATATACCGGGGACGGGAAGAGCTTTCAAACCGATTTTTAATGGACAATAATATCTTCATTTATTTTTGCTTACTTTTGAAGGAGTAAATTCTTGGGAAGTAAATTTCTTAAGATAGTCATTGACCGAAATAGAAATTGCGACGTTATTTTCACCTCATTAATGTCTAAATCCACTCCCTTTCTACTAAATAGACGAAATTGGCCCTAGCGATTTTCATATCTGCATAGCTTCCTCTAACTTAGATATTCAGGAAAAAGCTATCAAAAATCCTAAATTATATCCACCGTGATAAATTTATCTTAATTTTTTTTTATGACTTAAAAAACTTCAAACTACTACGCCTCCAATCATGGGTAATTATAGTCTTTTTACGGAGATTGAAAATAGGGTCGCCCAAAAGGAATTATTAAGACGCTCGAATTCACGAGGCCCATAACAAAATGGGCTACGAACCGGCCCACCTTGACCCACTTCATGTCCGATAGAGTCTGGAAACACCTGGGGAGAGAGAGGGAGAGGGAGAGGGAGTTTCGACAGTGTGAGAGCAGAGGGGAATTCGAGACTGGTCGTTTAAGGTACGATTCTAGGGTTCATACCGCTTCCGATTTGCGTAGTGATTTCGCCCCCCCTATCGCTGCATTCGCGCCGATCCCGGTAACCGGCGCATCTTTTCCGATCGAGTGATCCGGAAGCACGGCGAATTTGGTCGCGAACTTTTTATCTGGGGAGGGATTTCGGCTGAAACTTGATTTGCTCGCTGTTAGGATTCGAAAGATTCGATCTTGTTGTTGTTCGGCGGCGTTTTGATTTTCTTTTCGCGTGCGACAGGGGGGGAGATGTCGGGTTATGAGAACGTTGTGGGAGGGAAGCTGAAGCTGAAAGGGAAGGCTCTCGATGTGAAGGCTGGAGGAGTGAAGAAGAAGAAGAAGAAGAAGCAGCAGCAGCAGGAGACGCAGCATCAGGACCCTGTGTCCGAGGTCGTCGAATCCGAGCTCTCCGCCGGTTCGTACCCGGTCTTCCAACTCTGCGTTTCTTTCTTGAATTCGGCTGCATACGGCCTTATCCGCCGCGTAGGAGCAGTTAATTTCGTCTTGACTTAGAGCTTTAGCTGACTTGATTCCCAGGCAATCTTTATCGCATCCCGGGATGATTTCTTCTGCGATGTGCGACGGCTCGTGTGAGCGGAGCTGCCATTTAGCTTCCTGTGTATTGCTGTAGCAAATTTACATTTTTGTTGAGACTAATGAATGCGTTGTGCCATGGGCAATTGGATATTCTTATACACGTTTGAGGCAACTTCCCGTTTCAACTTATTGTATAAGAATATGATGGTGAATAAATGTGGGGCGATTTATCTGCCTGACACTACATGTCCAATTCCTAGAACTCTCTCGCAGCAAGTCTTATCTGAGATTTTGGTTGCTTGCGTAGGTGAGGGTGCGGCGCTGCCGAATGAACATAATGAAGAGGATATCAATGATGAGAGCAAGTTGAGCGAAGAAGGCAAGGCTGCTCCGTATGACCATCAGCTGACGCCTGCCGAAAAGAGATATATAGATCAGAGGGAGCAGATCGATGTCAAGAAACTGGCGAAGACAGCTAACAAATCTCACCGCGACAGGATACAGGATTTCAACCAGTACCTTGCAAACATGAGCGAACATTATGACATCCCGAAAGTTGGCCCAGGATAACTGAGGATCGATTCCACGAGCATGAAGGTTGCCAGATCAATTTCCTGTATGTTACTGAGATTTCACAATTTCTGTGCATTATGTCATTGTTGAACCTTGATTAAGTCTTTCGACCAAGTTTGGCAATGTGTGATGGAGCAGCTATCAAAACCTTTTCTCCCTCCTTTTCTTGATTTCTAATTGAGAGAAGATGTTGGGATTAGCTCTTGAAATTTAGTTTATCTTTTTTAGGCTTTCTTTTTAAGTTGTGTTGGAAATGGTTACGATTAAATACTTGTGATTCTCAAGAAAGTTCTTTGAAGAGAACTGAGAGCACTGGAAGTCATTGAAAATGAGTAAAGTTTGATGGTTCCTCTCACACCGCATTGATAAGAACTCAATTAGCACTTACTACCTAATTTGCACGAAGCTTTGCTGAACAACGAGGAAGATACAAATTATAATGCCGAGACTTGAAGTTGATTTTAGTATCATGCTTCTCCCAGACCCTTGGCTTCAGAAGCAGCCAATACTCAGATTTGTTTGCCATGCCATTTTACGAAGTTTCTTGTGCTTTTCTATGTTTTCTCGAGAATCGTCCTGATTATGTCCTTTCCCTATTGTCAGCAAACAGAGACTATTGTCCAGGCACATGGTTCTTGGAAATTTTTATTAAAAACACCAGAGACATTCTGATATCTATTGAGAACCACTGCTTTCCCCCATTGGTACGTGACTACCTTCGTAAGATTCCTACTGGATAATACAACGATCCCCCCGGGCACCAGAACAAGAAGTGCAAAAAGTGTATACTTTAAGCTTCATCTCATGCCAAATCACACCTAATTATTTTTTGTAAACACAAGGGACCATTGGTCAAACCACATCAAATAAGCAAAGACCATTGGGAATCACTCAGCGTCTTTTTCTCACCGGATGCCCCGGAAGAGACAGAACAGTTTGCATCTTATTGTGTGCATCCAGTCAAAATAAGAATGATAGCCAAAGGCTGGAGCTGGCAATCTTTATCTATGGACACTCTTGATTCTGATGCACAGCCAAAAGGGGCCAGTGAGCTTTTTTCGGCGCAGGCGCCAGAAACATCGACCTGGTGATCCATTTCGGTATAGAACTTTTGGCTCAGCGTGTTTCATCCTCTAGATTGCGGAAACCAGCTGTTAGATCCTCATGCAGCTTCTTGAACTTTGCAACCAGAGCTTCTTCTCCTTCAGCTGGATCCTCAAATTTCTGGGACCTACATATGTAAACCACCAAATTAGAAGATCCAATGAGCCCTCTAAATTCTCTCTCACAAGTGCAATTAGTATACTTACACCAAACGGTAGAAGAGATCTCCCATCCGATGCTTGACGAGGGTGTAAGTTATCTTCTGACCATCCATACCAGCAGCTCTCTCCACAGCCTGCATAAGTGATCGAGTCTACTCTCACAAAGGAATCCCCACACAATCCACTTAAATTGGATCTGAACAGATACATATGAAACTGCAAGTTCCCAGTGAATTTGACATCTCTTTTGACAAAGTTAAGAAGCATCTCCAAAAGCAAAGTTAAGAAGCATCTCCAAAAGTGTGATTTCACAAGTGATCCAACATATACTGAATTTCATCATCAATACCATAAAGAGGGTGATCTTGTACTCCTACAAGTGCCTCTAACTAGCACAGGACAAGCTAAATTTATTACTAGTGCTGTTCAGTGTTCACTGCATATCCTGATCATTTTGAAATGCAAAATAAAGTTGAATTCAGACATATAAGAAATCAAACTATAGACGAGATGAAACATAAGATTAAGAAGCATACTCACACAGCCAGAGAGAGAGAATTGGGGGGGTGGGGGAGAGATAGTGAGAGGGAGAGGGAGAGAGAGAAAGAGCACACGAAATATTGGAAGAAAAAACTCTTACCTGGTTGGCCAAATTATAGAAATGGATGATGTTGCGCATCATCCAAACGGACTTGTAGAAGGGGCAAAATTTATCATACCTGTCAAATTTGATGGAGAACAATGTTCCTCTCAGAAAAGACCACCAAAGGATGTAATATGAAAATAATACATTAGGCAAGACCCACCAACGGTGAGCGATGTAATCTCGTACTTACGGAGTAAAAGCATTCTGAGCAAGATAATCTTCCCTCAAGAGCTTCGCAGTTTCCAGTGTAATTTTATCTCCTTCTGCTAAAGCATCTTTGCCCACGAGCTGCAGTAAAAAAGAAAGCCAAATATTCATATTATCAACAGTTGCTTCAAATGTCAGAGGATATGCAAACACGGAATAGTATACACGATCCATGTGAACAGAGTTGGTCAGAGGAAAAGTATACATGATAGATGTAAATAGAGTCGGTGACAGTTTAAACAAAAATTTAATCATCGAAAAAAAACATACCTGCACAATTTCGTTCAAATCATCTTCTCTCTGAAGCACCTCACGAGCCTTTGTCCTGATGTTGATAAAATCTGGATCAAATTGGTCGTAGAACGATTCCAATGCCTGTGTAGCATGAAGGGTCCAAGTTAAATATGTTCGAAACCAGCACTCGTGGTGTATTTTTTCATTTGAGGACAGCCTAAGGTATTTCACAAAAGAACCTATAAGCCTTGCACACATGTACGCCCAGTTTGGAGCTCACCGTTGAATACTTTGAGTAAGAAATGAGCCAATTCACAGAAGGAAAATGTTTTCTCTGGGCAAGTTTCTTATCCAGACCCCAGAAGACCTGAGAATTACAAGAATGCGAATTATATTAAGGCTATGCAGATAAGCTTTACTAAGGATAAAGTAAAGATGCATGTGAATGCAGACTAGAATGATTCAATGTCATAAATTGCCCGATCTTGCTTTTGTGCGTCATAATGGATTATCTGTAGATCATTGCCTAGGCTGCTTGTTAAGGTGACTTAACCAATTGGCCAAAAAAGTAAACATTAAGCTTCAGAAGTTGGAGAAATCATAAACCAACACATTCCTATCCCGTGCTACTTTTCCAAAATACCTAAAGATAATTATCTTCACATGTGATTTACCACTGATCACTACACATGGCATCTGCATGGCTCAAAGTTCAGAATATAAGTTAAAGAAGTACCTGGACAATGCTAAGGGTTGCAGATGTCACGGGATCTGAAAAATCTCCTCCAGGAGGAGAAACGGCACCAACAATAGTGACACTGCCTGTCCGCTCTGGCCCACCCAAACATTTTACCTTCCCAGCTCGTTCATAAAAGGATGCTAAACGTGCCGCTAGATACGCAGGATACCCGCTATCAGCAGGCATTTCTGCCTGTAGGATTTCGAGAATGAGAATTTCAATGCTAAGAGATTTTCATTTCTGATTATGTGACAACTAATTATAGAAGAAAACACAATTGAATCCAGCACAAAGAGCACCAGGACATGGCAAAATGATTTTGCAGAGGCTGTCAGGTACAAAGACACATGAGAGCAACTTACCAGCCGTCCAGAGATTTCACGCAGTGCTTCTGCCCAACGAGATGTCGAATCTGCCATCATGCTGACATTGCGGCCCATATCCCTGAAGTATTCGGCAATGGTAATACCTGATATATATACCAAAGTCAAACATTGCTCCCATGTCCTCAAGTTTCCAATCCCTTCTCTTAAAAGTGAATACCCGATTAAGACAATGGAAAAATACACATTGGTTCAACACAAGATAAAAGTATACTAATTATCAATGTGAAAAATTGTTCTCATGTCTTTTGCCCCCCTCCTGACTAATCCAAATTGATAAGTTGTCATCTTTTATTCTGTTGTATCTAATGGGGTCATCAGAAAACCAATGCAGACAAGAACCTCAACCAGTACACCCCTTAAAGCCACATGAGGAACCAATAAACCGGCGGAGGACGTAGATTATACCAGTATAAATTGATGCCTCCCGAGCTGCCACAGGCATATTAGATGTATTGGCTACCAGTGTAGTACGCTTCATGACAGATTCTTCGCGACCGTCAGGCAATGTCATGGTTAGTTGAGGGAAATCCATAAGAACCTGAAATACAGATCTTAAATATATAATCTTCAGCAGACAATAAGCAAAACATGAAATGATAAGTCACAACACGCACATACCTCTGCCATTTCATTTCCACGTTCTCCACAGCCAACATATACCACAGCTTCAGAGTTGGAATACTGCAAATGAGACAAGGTACATCTTTTCAATTAACTTATATAAAAGAAAAACTTTTATGGCAGTATCATCAATATATGGTGGAAGATGCCTGCCTAATCATCCTCAAACTGATGGTAACAAATACCTTCGAAAGAGCTTGACTAATCACAGTTTTCCCACAGCCAAACGCTCCAGGAATGGCACAGGTTCCACCAAGAACAGAAGGAAAAAGTGCATCAAGCACACGCTGTCATGAGATATAGCTACATTCAATACTTTTACAAGCAAAAGCAGTCATGAAAGTACTTTGGAGATATTTTTTTGCATAGTCATTACCTGACCAGTAAGCAATGGAGTATCAGCAGCCAGCTTTGATGCAACTGGTCTAGGTGTACGAACTGGCCAAGTCTGAAAAGGATTACAGAATATGGCTCGAGATTTAAAAAGTGACCAAGGTCTCAACAAAGGCAGACACAAAATGCATCCATGTAACAAAAGTTGAAACCTGTAGCATGGTTAATTGCTTTTTGACGCCTTGAAACTCAAGTTCTAGCACCGTATCCTGCAATTGCAAACAGATCAAGAAGTCACCCCACGATTGCATAAGGATCCTTCTACTGATGAGTTCAACAATCATGAGCTGCCTCTAGAGGACAAAAGTCCATCCGACAGTAACGAACTTCTTTAATTAGGTTATGGCAATGGATCATTTGTTGAAAGGAGAGTATACTTTGAAAAACTGTCAGATTATATATTGAAATACAGAGACTTGCATCTATGGGACGTAAATGGGATCTTGACCAATGAGATTTTTCATGGTCACTTCTGTGTCATCTTGAAACAAAATATACTCAGAGGCCAAAGGTCGCCATAGAATCTTGCTCCATTCAACATTTGAACAGGATAAGAATATAGCAAGCAAAAGCTGGTACATAGAATCCCTTATCAGCGAATTGTTCATCAAATGACCTTCCTTCTTTAAGAGTCATGTGATGTTGAGCATGCCACAGGTACATATGAAGATCATCAAAAGACCAAGATAATATGACATATTATCGTGCATCTTAATAGATGAAACATACGCAACAAAAATCCCAAGCGCCTCGGTGATTTCGACACTGAATTTAAGAACTAAAGATCAAAAACCAGTTTTAGCTACAACCTACGTGGCTAGGCAAAGTATTGACAAAAAGCGGACCAACCTTTAATGAATATTGACCAGGCGGTGCAATGTAAGTGATTTTTCCCATGGAGTCAGGAGGTAGCGCAACAAGATGTTGCATCAAACTATTCTCAAAGACAGTCTGCAATAACATGAACCCACATGGAAACTTGATTAAAGCAGAACAGAAAGCAAATGAAAGCAGCCCGGACCCTAATAAGGTGCAAACTTCCATAAATTTCCTAGATGAAACTAACTTACAGCATATAGGTCTCCTCCTGTCAAAAGATCACCTTCACCTGCATCCAACAGTTGCAAGTCGATTGATGAATGAACATCCATACCAGGTCAGTCCAATATCAATTGGATTTAAATGTTACCGATTTTGTTAGGCTGAAACTCCCAGAGTATGTCTTTGTCTAGTGCAGGAACAGATACACCACGAGGAATATAGACGTCACCAGATATTTTGGCAATAGTTTTCAAGGGTCTCTGAAATTGTGACAGCACGTTTTAGAGCCACGAACCAAAGACTAGTAAGCCACGAAACAAAGACTAGTAAGCCACAAATAATAGAAAGGCATCAGGGTAGACCTGAATTCCATCAAAAATGTTTCCCAAGATTCCAGGACCCAACTCCACCGATAGAGGCTGTAAATGGACATGAATTGTCATTTACAAATGAACAAGAATATGCAATAACAAAGGCAAAGGAAGACAAATGAGACAGCGAATCACCTTATGCGTCCTCAGAACAGGGTCGTTGACCATCAATCCAGCTGTTTCTTCATAAACTGAAATTACATAAAACAATTTTTCTCCATTAAAACTGCTCCATACACACAGATACATAAGAGCTGAAGAGACACACATACATAACATCTGATGGTAAATGAGCCAGAGAAGGAAGATGAACCTTGGATAGTCGCAGAATCTCCCTCCAGACGAATGATTTCACCAATGAGTTTATCATGACCGACACGAACTAACTCGTACATGGCCGCCCCAGCCATGCCATCAGCCACCACCACAGGACCCGACACCTAAGACGCGATAGTCCTTTGAGTACCGATTGAAGGGTGCAGCTCAAAGCACAAAGCAAATACAAAGCCAGGCAAACAGACGGATAGACAGAAAGTTTGCCGCCTTCTTCAATCGCAGCAAATTGGTCGATTCGGTTCAAGGAGAGATCTTTACAATCCCACATAACGGGAGATAGGACGAAGCAATATTATATTCATCCCGTGCATCACACTATCATCACATCTACCTCTCAGTGCCATCACCAGACAATCTCGAATATTCTCCACCCAAAAAGCGCGCGCTCCATCTAAAGTAAGGCGCTGAATTCAGTCCTAGCGAGCTAAAGCTACTGAATAAGTCAAAAGAAAAAAAAAAATCAAACTTGACCAGCGCAGAACGCGAGATCACAAAACCCAGATGCGATCAAGCGCGAGCCGTCGTCCCACGTCCCCCCGTCAATCCGAAACAGATACCGAACCAGAAGGAATCCCATCCGGGGGAGCCACCCGGGGGGGAGACGGGGAGAAAGGCCGCACCTTTCGGACGTATCCGTACTCGCTCTCCTTCTCGGAGTCCTCGAACGTCGTGAGGCGAGATCCGTAGGCGGACGACATTTCCGGCGGCGGGCGTTGAGCTCTCTCGCGATCCGGAGCGACGAACTGAGAGATTCAGAAAGTGAGAGAGAGAGAGAGAGAGAGAGGGGCAGGCAGAAAAAGGGAAGTGGCTTTTTCAGGGCACGGGAAAGAGGGAGAGAAGTGGGAGGAAGCTCGCTGGCTGGCTGGCTCGTTGCAGAGATCGTCGTCGTTATGTCGGGGACGACGATGCGGTGGCATGCTGTCGATGGTCGATTTTCTTCTTTTTTTTCCTTTTTTTTTATTATGATTTTTTTTTAACTTTTTCCCAATAATTAGCAGCCTCGTCCTTTGTCTGCTTTCTCATTCCTCGCCCGCATGAGTACAGCTGCGCCCGCGTCCCGTCTCCGGAGGCGACGACGCCGTTTCTCGAGCTCCGCTTAGTTCTGTTTTCGATTGAGATTTGTGGTTAGCTGCCTGCCATGAGTTCTGTTCATATTAGAAAGAGCAAATACCACAAAAAGCACCTTCAAACTCTATCTGTTGCAATATATTTTACTCTAAATCTTTTTACGTGACACAAAAATCTCAAACTTGCTTTCTCCGTCGAGGTTCCGTCAATAAATAGCGTTAAAAATTTGTATACATGGACGTTGAAAGCAAACGGTGTTGACGAAATCTTGATGGAGGATAATTTCAAGCAAATGTGTCGTGGTAGGTATAACTCTTGAGTTTTTTATATCACGAAAAGCATTCATGGTAAATATATCACAATAAGTATATGACATGCAAACAAAATTGAAAGTATCGGTGTAACAAAAATTGCCGTTTGCAGAGCACCACTCTTATGGATTGTCTCTCCTCCATTTTCACCAGTAGCCTTAACCACCGAATCCCATGAATATATGGCACCCTTATCAATTATCTCTCTTCCATTTCCACTGGTAGCCTTAATCACCGAATCCCATGAGTATATGCTACGTTGAAATGCATTGAAGTTTTGAATCGAAATTCCGTGGATGAGTTGAGTGATTCTTTATAGGGGCGTGCATTGATTTCGGTCCAACTTGGGAACTAGATCAAACTAGTCGATTCTAGGGAGTTTCTAAGGAGACTGGTCCCATTCCCAATTTCACATAAGAAACTCAATCGACTGTACCAATGGATTGACTAATAAATTATTATTTTTAAATATTCAGGGAGCTCCCATTTGTAGAGAATAGAAGAAATAAAAGAAGAAGGGGAGGAAGAGATCACCGGTTGTGGGATTGACCATGAAACCAAGCAGGGTAGAGTGGTTCTTGGTTCCACAAATTGGAACCGACACTATTCGATCCAATTTTAAGTTTTAGGGTGGAAAACTGTCCCATCACATATCCCCAATATATGACTCAATTTCACTACTCTTAAGATTGGCCCTTTTGAACATGGTGTGCTAAACTCTCCAAACTCTCGATATGCTCTACTCATTAGAGGAAAATTTTCAAATAAGAACTAGAAGTGCCATTATTTTCTCAAATAAAGATTTGAAGTGGATATTATTTTGTATAAGGGCTCGAAATACTTTTATTTTTCTTAATTAAAGGTTTGGAATGGATATTATTTCAAATAAAAACTTGAAATGGCTACTTTAGTTCTAAAATATTGGCCTAACTTTCCGGTTTGTTAAGAACATTTTCATCCCGTACCTTTTTTGAATATTTTCTTTATTTTTTATGGTTTTATTTTTCTTCTTTGCCAGTGATCGGCGATGTTCAAAGAGAGCTGTTGCCCAATCTAGTAAGGGCCGCCCTCACTAGCCACAAGTAAGGGATAGCCACCCTCTCCAAAGCTGGGTGAGAGTCACCTTGCTAGTGGCCAGCAGGGGCTTGTAAGTCTTTGCCCAATAGCAAATGAGGGTCGTCAAGTCCTGTCTGAAAAGAAAGAAAAAAAGAGATAAAAGAAAAGAAAAAATAAAAAGAAGAAATAATTTAAAGTTAAAATTGTCTTTGGATGAAAATCCTTCAATTGGTTGGAAATCTTTAACCAATCAATGATCGGCAATATTAGGTGGCATTATTTGACTTTAGACTTTTATTTAAGAAAATGAGAGCACTTCGAACTTTTATTTAAAACTTTTCCTCAATTCAAATATGTTATTGCCGATAGACATACTTCCATCTATAAATTGAGTAGTATATTAATGAATAAGAGGAAGTGAATCAGTGAGAATCACCTTACAAAGCTAAATATTCCTGGATGACCCAAAGTGAAATAGTATTCGCGAAGGAACGGTGGAAAGAACCTCGTCCATTGAAGAGCCTCAGCTGCATAAATCACTGTACTTTCATCCGACACCGTGCTGTTGGGTCACGCGAGCTTCGGAATTCGATCTCCACCGCACCAGAAAACGTGTGGAGGAGGGAGGGGACTGAAAAGAAGGAGGTGGGCCCCCTCTTTCGGGACGGCAAAAGCCGGGCGGAACATCTGCCGACCGTCCTGTCCTCGGCCCGAAAGTCCCAGCCCCGACAACATCCTACGCAGCCTCGCACGCACGTACGTACTCCGGAAACATACTCGGGCGGACACGACGCGACGCGCCCGACCAACCACCGCCGACTGTGAACCTCCGCGGAGCTCCATTTGACCCTCTCGGCCCTGCCGTCTCTCCGTCCACCTTGGCTTGACCCGGAGCTGACCTCGACGCTCCTCCCCTCGCGCTCGCGACCCGCGTCTCCAATCTTCTTCTTCTTCTTCAGGTGGGTTTTTACTGTTTCGTCTGGGGTACGGTCGTATTTGGAGCTGCTCTTTTCTTGGGAGTTTCCAGCTCGATTCTGGGGGATCGCCTGCGCTCTTTGAGTCCCGCGGCCTTGAACATGACTTGCCGGATTATGGGTTCTTTTTTCCGTTCTTGATTGTCCCGTCGACCGCAGAGATTGCCCGGATTCAGCTCGGCTCTGCTCCTGTTCATGTCTTTAGTTTTCCTTCTTCTTTTCTCTTTTTTCGTTGGAAGCAAGCGGTACATAACGTGATTTGAGACTCCGATGCTCGTGGACTTTGGGATTGGTTCATTTCTTGCACGATCGTACGACACGAAGCTCGGTTTCTGTTTTAGTATCTTTTGCCTGTGCCCGATTGTCTTCGTTTGCCATTTGTTCCGGTATTGTTGAAGTGAGCTGAAACTGTTGCCCTGTTCCTTAACAAGACCGGATGGCCAAGTGGACTGGACTTAGCAGACTGGTTCTCTTCCCCTTCGATTGCTGAAAGACCAGACTGCTTTGATCATCTTTTGCGATTTTTTTGCTTGCTCTTGCCTTCAAAATTGTTGGGCTGTCTGTATTATCCACTATCCTTGAAGAGGACATCGTCATCTGCATACTTCTGTCGGTGCTTATGGGTTTGCATTTCTTGCTGGAATTTCTTTCCCCAAACTCCGTAAATTCCACATCTGAAGTAACAGATGTCCATTTCCCATCTCTTTACACTTGTGGCAGCTCATCCTCTCTGGCCACTGACCATTTGTTCATTCCTCAACCCCTCAGTAGATCTCTAGGTGCTGAAGTAATTGTATGCGTTCAACTGGGGCTTTGTCTTTCAGAACTCGCTGAGTTGAAATTTTTCACCTTGGTAGATGCCTATATATGTTTGCTTCATGTTCAATCTTTCTGAATCGTATGAGGAAGTCACTTATGGACGTTGCTGATTTGATCCCTTTAAATCTTATTTCAGAATATCAATGACAAATGGCAGCGATGTTGATGCTTTAGTCTTGGGGGATAACTTTATTGGGAAGCTTCCTGACCATCTCTTGATGGAAATTTTTGTCCGCGTCCCTGTCACAGAGTGGGCGCAGATATCTTGTGTTAAAAAGCACTGGGCAAACCTATTCCGTGGGGAATGTTTGTGGCAAGCTGCTCTTGTGAAGTCCTATCCTTCGGCTAGCCAAGCAAAACGGTGGCCAGGTCCAATTCCACGAGGGTTGAGCAGACGGTAAAGTTTCCTTTTCTGTTTTTACAAGCGCGTTTGTGCACGCAAGGACGTGTAGAACAAAATATGTGATTTCCATGGCATTCACAGTCCTGCTTGTTGAAACATGCATGACAATTTGCAGGAGTCTACGCCATGCGAATGCATACTCAAACTATTCTTTGTAGCACTTCTTGCCTTTTTCTTATTGGTCACACACTTATGACTTTCTCACTGTGGATATGTATGCACCTTCTGAACAGCTTTGAATCACATATTCTTTCAGTTAATGTATCTCATCTCCTTCGACTTCAAGGAAATGTCTTTCTAGCTGCATAATTGGTGTGCTAGCTATATTTCATGATTCACAGTGTACTTTACAACATGCACCCTGATGAGAAAATAGACTACCTGTGTAAGCTTGTCCAACTGCGTGATATGATTAGGGTGTTGTAGCAGACTTCTCTAGCAAATTTTGTGAATCCTGAATGTCCGTCTTAGTTTAGCTGTTTTTGAAGAGAAAATTCAATTTGCAAGCATAGTCATGTTTTAACCTGCTGCCCAATGATCTCAGGAGATTCGCGGCTTTGTATATAAGTAAACAGATTTTTTCTCTTGATGGAGATATGGCTGAAATAGTGGGCCATGCTTATCTATTTTTGAAAGAGCAGCTTGAACTTTCAACAATGCCTCCTTCCGCGGTTCTTCATGGAACAATGATTGGTATGGCATTTTTTAATTCCAGGTCCTCTTTCTGGTTAGGCTAATGCAGTTCAGGTTAGCTGTTGGATTATGTAAGATAAGCTCTTCCAGTTACATTGATCATCTTTGATAATATATTGATGCTAGTATTCTGTGAAGTTTGATGGTAAACAAAAACGTACTATCTAGAAAAAAGGACTAATAGAGCATGGCTTATGTGCTGAACATCCAGTTTGGCTCTATATGGAAAAGGAATAATGGCATGTGCATGAGACACATCTGTTGATATAAGTGATATTTCTATCTCATTCTCACAGTAAGCTTCTGACCTCGAAAGTTGCCCTGTTGGCAGATCAGTTCATAGCTTGTGGAAAGTCAAGAGACATGGCAAATGAGCTTGCTTCACAGATTTGGATTGCTGTTCTGGACAACTTGGAGGAAAATGAGCACACCTTTCTTTTGCTAAAACGTCTCGCCCAAGAAGCTGATGTGAGTTACTCTTGGACTATTCTTTGGCCTCGTAATGCGCATTCTCATTTGCATAATTGGTGACGGGGCACATATACATACGCTTTTCTTTTCTTGGTGAGTCAGGGGTTATAGGGGAGGGTACGCCCATGGCATTCGAGGATGCCATTTAGAGTTTATGCAAGGGAAGTTTTGATTGCAGTAAGCATGTACATAGATATACTGACTGATATTTACTGACATCTATTGGTAATCAATCTCAAGTTAAGACGTCTACAGAGTGTGTAATGGCTTTCTTTGGTTGCTTATCACTTGTTAATCATCCAAGATCTGACCAAGATCTGACTTTGAGCTGCTTTCACTGTAAGAAGTATGCTGAATATCCTGAGAGCTTCTTGCTATGTCGTATGAAATGATCTGCTGAATATAGCTTTGTTAATGAATGACATGGTGTCTAATGTGATTTACTTCAAAATGAAGTGCTTAGTAGATTTCCGTTCTGGCAATGCATTGAAAGGAAAGAAAATTTTGCTCTTTTCGATTCCCAAGTGCTTCATGAGTAGTTGAACTGCGATCATAGTATCTTGCATTTAATGATGATGGATTTCTTCCTGATGGGAGCACAAGTTCTCTCAAAGCTCAGGAATCTTTTTCTTCTTGAAGTGGTCTCTCTGACAAGGAACGACATGGTAATGCTTATGATATGTCGAATGCATGCTTCCCTGTGCACGCATGAAACTCATCCAACGCTTGGTGCAGGTTTTTCTTCCATACCCTTATTCAAGATCGATCAAGGTCCAGTGGAGAGTGTTCGAGAAGCTGTTCACCGATTTCCGCGATTGCTTCAATCACGTGGACTACTACGACGTATTGTCGTGCGCCAAGAACAGGTTCCAACCGATCCCGTCGGCTTGGTTAGGTTATTAGCCATATTTACTTACACTTAGATGTACAGAACTAAAAGGCTCATACCAGTTACTTGCTATCCGAGGCCTGGATATGCATATGTAACTGTAACATATTGTATATTCCTTGTGAGCTAAACGTGAGAGGTCTTAGAATCTGCAAGTGGCAGATCGATTTGAGGTATACTTATCTCTGCACAAGAGTCTGCAATAAGCGTGAGCATTTCATTTGTAATTGCGTCAGACTTTTTTTCAGTTTTTTCGGATGTCAATGAGATTTTCGACAGCAGCTAGCACCCGGCTAGGCTAGTCGCCCATTGGTGCGGTAGTTCTTCAATGCCTTCTATTGGAAGAAAGTTGGCGGAAGACGACTTACCTATTTCAGATTCGCAATGAACAATTTACCCCGGAACTATCGTTGAATTGCGGATGAATGACGAACAATATTACTTCACGTTGGTCTGAATGCATCAACGAGGAAAACATCAAATTTTGACAGCGTAAATGTCAATTGTTTTCGTAAAGGAAAAATGGAATGCCCTTTTTTTTTTAATGGAAATGGGACAAAAAAATGAAAATAATTTCTTTCTGAACGTATAATCTGTCAACCATACCCATGATTATCTTCAAAAAAAATTTATATAACTCTCTCGTACCCTTTCAAAATGTGTATTTCCATTATAATATATCAAGACGAAACGATGCATTCTAATTGCACCTCATCATAGATGTACTAATAAAGTACAACACATTCATTTCTAGCATTCTAATTGCACCTCATCATGGATGTACTAATAAAGTACAACACATTCATTTCCAGATCATTGAGTTCTAGACATGATTGATGAGTGGGTCAAGTCTATCAGGCCTGGAAATCCTTATCTAAACCTACCAAGGGTAGGCCAACTTGTAATCTTGGGTGTCCAGGAAGAAAATTGCTCACCTCTACTCGATCATTTTACTATTCGACCGAACCTGACCCGACTAGATGGGGATTAGAGCTGGGGATATAGACATGATAAAATTATCTCATTAGGGGGGTGGAATAAATGTGTATGGAATTTCTAATATCCATAACAAGAAAATTATTTTTCTTGAATAACAAACTTATTAAATTAACAAAATTGAAATTATATTTTAATATAAATAATATTTGAATTCTAATTTAAGAAATTAAAAATTAATTTTTTAAATATTTTTAATTAATATTTTTAATTTATATATTCAACTTTAATTACATCTTATAATAAATATTCAATCTATAAATTAAATATTTATATTTATTATGTATTTTTGTATTTTGGGTATGTTAATACAGTTTACTATTTGATAAAATTTTATTAAAGAATGATAAAAGGAGAAAAAAGAAACAATAATGAAAATAATATAAAAAAATAAGAAAAAATAAAATAAATTAATGAATAGTATTACGAAATATTTTTACCATCTCCGTTTATGAACATTTAGGTTTATTTATAATGATATGCCATTTATAAAAAAAAAAAATACATGATATGATGTGAACATATCTGATTTTAATATTGCGATTCATCAAACAATAAATATGATATAAAAAAATAATAAGATTTCATATCATATCTCCTATTCCAATTAGAAATTCGGACGATGTACGGTGTTTCAAATTCATGCACCAGATCGCATCAGCTAGCTCGAACAAGAAACTAACAAAAATCATCGAATCATCTATCTAGCTTGTACGGTATTGGAGGCGACGTGTCGGCTTCCCCCTTCAACGTCGGCCGTTGATTTTGAGGAAGGGAGGACGATGAGCCACGTGTGGAGGAGCGTTGACTTTGGGGACAAAAGCTGGTGAGCCAATGGCCGATCGAGCCGCTTGCGTTTTAGCTTATTTCGGACGTCTCCATTGCTTTCTACGCCAAATTGATTTTATTAATCCTATTTTTGTTGTCGTTATTATTATTGTTATACAGCCGGGATTAAAATAATTTTATACTTTTTGTCTGTCCTGGTAATTTAATTATTCATTAAGTCTATGCGTTTGCCTTTTTTTTCCCTTTCCTTTTTTATACGATTTGTTTGGGATTCGAATTCTAAATTATTTTCATCCTTAACCAAACCCCCGATCTACGCGAATTGCGCTAGGTCGCTTGCCTAGTGGCGATTGAATTACATAAAGTCTCGTAAAGTCCTGGACGAAAAACGCAATGCGCATCGAATCCTTTTTTTATTTTGTCATAACCTCCGAGAAAGTTCAATTTGAGACTATTTCAACTCTTATCAATTTTGTCTCCATATTCTACACGATGGATGATATATGCAAGATACTGCATAGTCAACCATTTGGTTTGGTTCACAAGCTATTCCAACTGAATATTCAGGGAATTGTCCAGAAAATTGTAAATTTATTGTACAACAATCAATTTGACCGTATGCTTTTTAAATTGAATAATTTAGTCTTAAACATTTTGCTGATTTGTTAATTTTGTTATCTTGGCCAATTTTTACTTAAAATCGCTAATAGAGTACCTAATGTTTTACATGATACGATTAGTGCTGATGTTGATGATTTTTGCAAAATTTTTGACTTTTTTCTTCTTTTATTTTTTCCCTCTTTTCCTCCATTAGCCATACTGGCCATAGGCAAGGGTCCTCGTGACCGGCAATGGGGAAAAAAGGTTTTCTTCTCATGAGGGAGGGTCCTCATGATTGGTTGGCACTGATTGGACTACCACATTAATAATTTTCGATCAAGATTGGCTAGAAAATGACTAAACTAATGAATCGTCAAAAGGTTTAGAACCGACTAACTCGTTTGAAAAGTTTATGATTGCATTAATTGCCTTCTAATAGGAATTATCCCATCGAATATTACCCGATTAATGTTTTGATTAAGTTCGGTGTTGTGGTGGTCTTGAGCCAAAGACGAATCCATGCATTTGCTATAAGTTCAACGCATCAACATGGACTGGATTAAATGCTAAATAGGCATGGTCTAATAATCTCAAACATAATCGCACATTTTTGTTTTAGAACTTTCAAATGAATAGGAGAGCACATGAGATGCATGATCACTTTCATCAGCTCGACGCTGGTTTCATTTCGTGGCAATTCAGGTTGAACCCATGAACACCATATCCGTGCATGTTCATGGAGGTTTATGAGACGCCATCGTCGCAAGCTCCAAATCTTATGGAAAAATGGTGGCAAATGCTTATGCAAAAAAAAAAAAAAAAATGATTGTCGGTGTCATCTATCGTTCTCGGAATTGGGTGATCAATTTCTTGGTCCGTTGCCACGAAATTACTTCGATTTTTGTCAATAATTCAAGGAAAGGGACGTGCGCATCGGCCAAATTCGGACGCTGGGTGATCAGACAATGAATTGAGACGGCCCTGCTGTGGTGGGCGCAGGCAGGCAACCTTAAAAAGAAAAAGAAAAAATGGAAATTTCGTATAAATATCTACGAAATGCGTGGATAAATAATTTTGTTTATTTTGCACATTTAAGGGGGTCGTCGTTGTCTCTGAATTTTCTCGTGCGTAAATTCCAAGAACAGTGCCCCCACGGGGGGCTCCACGTGTCAGCGCGTCGCCTATTTCTCTGGAAACCCTGAGGCGGACGCGTGTCCCTGAAGCCAACAGGGGGTTTTCCCCGCGATCCCGAATATGCCCCGACCTCGTTCGGCTTATTTACAGGCTTGCCCCCGTTGGAAATATCCTACTATAGGCTCGGGCCCCAAAGTGCGCGGTCGATGGCAACGCCGTCATTTCATGCCGTCTTTTTCGATCTCCCTCTTTTTTTTTTTTTTTTTTGTTCTTTTCCTTCTAATGGAATTTATTTTGTTTTATCCATCAAAGGGCACGTCACAGGCGTCCTTACTATATACCAAAGAAAGAAAGAGGAAATTGCAGTTTGGCCCCTACAACTATAAAAATTGCTCCATCCGCCCTCTAGAGAGAGAATGCCCTCTATCATCTTGGGTTTTCCGAATCTACTGCTGAAATTATCTCTAGGGCTCCGTTGGTAAAGGGAATTCGACTCGTCGAGATTTCACCCACCGAATTACACAGTTGCCTTGTAAGATTATACTGAATACGGTTCACTTAGTCACTCGCTATATTTTAATTTATCAATGACCGATTTTTTAGGTCTTGAATTTGTAAATTTGATCGTCTTCCTTCGGAGGAGAAATCAATGCACGCTTCTTCACGCTAGTTGTCACGTACAATATTCATCAACAATATAAAATGAATGGGCTCATGTATAATTTTTTCAGACGAGCAATCGAAATAGAAGTAGGTTGAAACGAGACATGTCATAAAGGCTTAGCTTGACATGGAATTATTCTCTCATCAAGTCGAACAAACTCATGCTTCGCTGTCGATTGGCATCACAACTCATAACATCATAGAAAAGTAATAATATTAAGCACACCACAACTATTTTAAGTAAAACTACATATCGCTCCTAGTGTATATTCGAAATAACTAGCACTGCTTCAACTCGTTCTAGATTCGACACGTGTCTTGTTAATAGTTGGTCTTTAACATGCCCAACATTTAATAAAAAAGAAAAAGAAGAAGCCCAAAATCACTCTTTTGAATATACTAGACGTCTAAAAGGCCCTATATATATATATTAGATGTCCAGTCCAGAGATGAAAAAAGGGTCACACGGTGAAATTATAGGCTTGCGGGAGGGCGAAAGAGAAAATTTTGGCTGACTCGGGAGGGGCGTCCCTGCAATTTCCCCAAAAATGAAAATAGAAACGCCCCTCGAGGAATGGGGGACAGCATCGTTGGTGGGTTTTCGGAAGCGACATTTGTTTCTCCGTTGCCGAGGAAAAAAAAAAAAAACAAAAACGCACCCCCAAAAAAAACCAAAAGAAACAAAGGAAAGAAAACATCATCGACATCGCAGCAGCCCTTTTCTCTCTCTCTCTCCTCTCTCATTCCTCTTTCTCTCTCCTCTCCTCTCCTCTCCTCTCTCGCTCTGCACAGTATTCTCGCCACGACTCTTCGCGGAACTTCCCAACTGACGAGCCGCTGCCTTCCCTCCTCGTCGCGATCAACCCCCCCCCACCGCGAAAGAGACGACCGCCTCCCCCGCCTTCCCTAAGTCCCGCATCGCTCTAGGGTTTCCACCCCCGGCAGGTACGAGCGTCCATTTTCCCGGTTCCTCCCGGTTCATCGCTCATCAAAAGCGGTCCTTTTCGGCGCGGTTTCCGTCTCCGTCACGTTATTCGCGCGACGGAAAACCTCCGGGGCTCCCGGCCTCGGCTTCCTCCTCCGCCGTCGCGGCTCTGTTTTTCGGCGGGTTGTTTTGGCTGGTTGGTTGGTGGGTTGATTGCTGGCCTCGGTTCGGTTGGTATTTTTTTCGGTTCGTGTCCGGGGGCGGTTTTGCGCGGTTTTTAGGTCAGTGGCCTCGTGGTCGGGTCGTCGCAATTGCCTTCGATTCTGCTAGGAGATGGCTCGGGGTTCGGGTTAATCTCGCCGGTCGGGGGTGGTCCCTTTGGAGGTTAGCTCCGGGGGGGTTTGGGGGGAACCTTTCTAGGTGATCGTTTCCGTCGTGTCTTGAGAATCTCGGTTCTGGATAGGTTCCGTCGGTTTTCTGTTGGGGGCGCCGTGTCTTTCTCTGCCGGTTCCTGTGTGCTTATGTGTTTTCTTGGGTTTCGATTTCCAGAGGCTGAGTGAAAGGAGCTGATTTTAGTGATCAGCTGTAGCTGAGCGTCGTGTTCAAAGAGTCGATATTTCTGATTTCTGTGTGTGAGCCTTTCAAGAGCGTGGTTCTATCTTGCCAAATTACTTGAACCGATTTCGCGAAAGAAAAGTCCACTTTGTTACGTGCGATCAGCAGTGCAGTTTATGCAAAATTCAATTTTTTTGGGATGGGAATTCTGATGGCTAAGCAGGTCACCAGTTTTAGACTAATAGTCGATGCCATGATACTATTATCACGAGTCAACTGACAAGAGTTCTTTCTTGATTTTAGGTTTGAACGGGTGGTAGCCAACACCTTGACGCTGTGGCTGTTGAGATTGTCTGATTGCCGTACTACTTTGGTTTGTCACATTAGAAAACGGAACCTGAATTGGGCACTACAGTGCCTTGCTTAGATGCAATCTTGAGGATGTGAAAGTCATTATAATTCCTTCCCACGAAAAAATGGCCACTGAAATCCCTATGAGGATGGTGGAAAATGGTGGGGCTAGAAAGTGCCCTTCTTCTCGTGATCATACGACTTTCAGACCTCCATTGAAGACCACGGCAGCGGAAGAGTTGGGCTCTATTTTACGTGGGCATAGAGTACATGGAAGCGAGATGGGAACTATGCCTAATCGAAGTGGTAGTGCACCACCCAGTATGGAGGGTTCATTTGCAGCTATTGCTAACCTTTTGGCCCAAAATAATGTGAACATGGATGAGACTTTGGCCAATCTTGGCAGCGAAGATTCTGAGGTTGAGGAAAAATTACGCTCTGATCCAGAATATGTTTCTTACTATTGCTCCCATGTTAATCTTAACCCTAGGCTCCCTCCACCTCTCATTTCAAGGCAAAACCTACGCCTGGCAAGCCATATTGGTGGGCTTGGAAATAGTTGGAGATTAACTTCCTTTGATGACAGCGGCAATGGATCTTTGCATCTGTCTAGAGGTTCCCTGTTTACTCATAATGAGGAGCCTGAAGATGAAAAATCACAATCACACAATAACGAATTTGGGGTAGAAAGTAGTATTCATATGCCCTTACAGTATGCGGTTTCTTCATCGGGTCGTCACAAGAGTCTGGTTGATTTAATACAGGTAATTGTTACTGCTTTGCATCGCATCATTTCTTGATTCATGAGCCATATATAAGCAGCCAAATTTTGGGAATCTCTCAGTTTATATCGTCTTTTCGTTGGGATTAGTCTAGCAAGCAGTGGAAGAAGCATTTATTGTTTTTATTTTTTGAATTCTCTTTACTTTACTGTATGATGTTTAAGCAAAGCGAACTGAAAAGTTGATGCCTGGGATGTCTTTTGAGTCAGTTGCTTGCTTATTTTCCTTGTAGGGAAATCTTTCTTAATGATACCTTTTTATATAGAAAAAGACCTTTCAAGTCGAGTTTCTGTAAATGTAGTGTCTAGTCCAAGTAAGCGCACTTTAATGTGTATATTCTAGCTCAACCAAGGATTGAGTGGCCGAGTAGTACCATCCAGAGCCTTCTAATACTGTTAGGATCTTGAAGTGGAAGTAAAAAGGCATTGGTTTTATGCCTTCTCACAGGAATCTGACCTTAGGTACATCTGTGCAGCAAATGTTTTTGTCTATTCACAAGATTTGGCTCAAGAAAATGTTGTGCCTTTTGTTGTAAAGAGAAAATTAGTTAGGTTTACATCCTCCTTTTAATGTTTTCCAAAGTTGGAAATTTGGAGAGTTCTTTTTAACTCTCATTGTTCTTTTCAGCTGGCTATGTCAGGGTTTTAATTTGATGTTCCTCTATGAAGCCGCTACGAATTTGCACCAATCTTAATTCAGTGGCAGCATCCTAGTAACCATTCAGTGGTGTAATCTCTTTCATTGTAATCGTAATGGGCAATGATGTTTGTCATTGACTCTATCGTTTATCAAGCCAGAGAAAGCATTTTTTTTTTTTTTGGCATTCAGTCATATTGCATCCATAGACCTTGGCTTTATAGTGGTTGTTAAGTGACTGAGAGCTCCCTTAGCTTTTCTTGTTAATAATTTTGGTGCTTTCTTGCTGTAGATGTTGATACAAAATAGACGTTGTCAAGTGGTATTCTAATGTTTAGTGGCGATTAGTAAAATCAATGTTCTATAAGTAATGGAAGAGCAACTTAACTGAACTCTGTGGAAATAAATTTCCCTAATTTCTTGTTTTAAGTATCAGGTGAAGTTTAAAGAAAGCGCTAAATATATGAGTTGGAACAACTAAAACAATATGAAAAGGCTAGGAAGACTATGGCTGCAAAAGCATTGCTATGTTACATCTTCAAATCAGCTTGTTAATGCTCGAGCTTCTCCTTGTTTTTACTTTTACATTTGGCTAAACCACTCTACTGAAAATGCTACAGCTCGCTAGCAGAAATATATGTAAAGTGCACTTCTAATAATGCAAGAAGCCTCACTGGACTCCTGAATTAAAGTGAATGTAATTCTCTTGGGTCCTACTTTTTAACACTACATTCTTTTTGCTAATATGTAGGAAGATTTCCCTCGTACACCTTCTCCTGTCTATCAGAGTCGTACGTCGAGCCATGTGAACGAGCAATCAATAGATCATGATGTCCATGGAATTGCCCTGGACGTTTCTTCTATCAATATTTCTGAAGTATCAAAATCGAATTCAGGCTCCATTGATGTAAATGCTGAGACTTCTAACCTGAATCCACAGGATATTGGGTTGATATCCAACGGTGAGACATTACATACTCCTTTTGCAAGTTCACCAAATGTTGCAGAGAAATTATTGACTATACATGAAGATGGAAGGGCCAATAAAGAAATAAATGTACGAAATGAGGCATCCATTAGTGGGTTGGATATTTCTGGAAAAGATGATAGTAATGTTAAGAACGCAGAAGAACATGCCTATAGGAGGAGCGCTCCTTTGCAGCCTACATCCATGGTAAATGGCACTCAGCATCGAGGTCCAGTTGTTCATGGACAGGGGAGTCATCAACATCCACAGGGCCGAATCGAGAGATTGGGTTTTGGCCCCCCTAGATCCGCTCTCGTCGAGGGACAGTCAACAATGCACTCACCTGGGCTTGCACCTCCATTATATACGGCAGCATCCTATATTAATTCCAATACATTTTATCCTAATCTTCAGATGCCAGGTATGTTTGCTCCACAGTATAACATGGGTGGGTATGCTCTGGGTTCTGCAGTTCTTCCTCCATATATGGCTGCATACTCTCCGCATAGTGGCTTTTCCATGTCGGCTCAAGCCTTAAATGGTCGAACAAGTGGGGTGTCTACAGGACAAGGAATCTCAAATGTAGGCGATGCACCGCATATGAATAAGATGTATGGACAATATGGCTTGACCTTTCAACCACCCTTTGTGGATCCTCTCCAAATGTCTTATTTTCATCATCCTCTTGAAGATGCTTATGGTGCTTCATCTCACTTTGGTCATTTGTCTAGAGGTGGCGTTGGGGGTCCTATGGATTCATTTGCATCTCAAAATGATGTAGCCTTTACTACGCATATAGCAGATCAGAAGCTAGAGTTTCAAGCTAATGGTAGTTTGAACATTCCAAGTCCTAGAAGCAGTAATTACTATGGAAGCCCCAGAAGTGTTGTTGCAATGCCACAGTTTCCAGGCTCACCTCTTGCAAGTCCAATCTTGCCATCATCTCCAATTGGTGGAATGAGCCACCTGGGTCGGCGAAATGACTTAAGATTTTCTCAGGGTTCCAGTAGAAATGGAGGGATGTATTCTGGATGGCAAGGTCAGAGAGGAGTAAATGGATTTGATGATGCTAAAAGAAATACATATCTGGAAGAACTAAAATCCAGCAATGCCAGGAAATTTGAGCTTTCTGATATCGTGGGACGAATAGTTGAATTCAGGCATTGCTCTTATCCAGTTTGCTTTTTTATGCATTCATATTATGTGACTTTTGATACAGAACCAATTGTTCTTGTACTTTTTATTTCAGTGTGGATCAACACGGGAGTCGGTTCATTCAGCAGAAATTAGAAAATTGCACTTTTGAAGATAAGGCAGCTGTTTTCAGTGAAGTTCTTCCTCATGCTTCAAGATTAATGACTGATGTTTTTGGGAACTATGTTATACAAAAGGTTTGTGTTTTGTATTGTATGTGTTAGTCTGCAAAGAGACTCCTGCAATTATGTTTATGTAAGTGTTGTCCTGAGTACGTTATTATGGTGCTTGTGTCTCAGTTCTTTGAACATGGTAGCCCCGAGCAGAGGAAGGAGCTTGCAGATCAACTCACTGGACAGATGTTGCAATTAAGTTTGCAAATGTATGGATGCCGCGTGATTCAGAAGGTTTGCTTATCCACTTGAAACTGAAAGTTCTGTCTAGTTACCCTAGTGTTTTATTTTGTGGTTTAAGAAATTGTTCTAGGGTTGACCTCAAGGTTATTCTAAACTCCTAAAGCATGGGAGACCTTGCATCCTCAGTGTGGTTATAACAAGGACATGAAGGGATTGCCGTATGTAATTAAAATCGGTGCAGTACATGAAGCTATTGGCCTTTAACATGTATAGCCTAAGGAAAGAAGTCTCAGGTTCTGGCCTCTCCCTAGTGGCCTCTTTTCACTTTTGCTGCCAGATCTTGTGCAGAAACAATGAAGCCTGAGAAAAGCACTTGAAATTGCGTATAGTTACACTTAAAAGGTTGACAGAATTCGCTACCCTAAGAGGTGTGAAAACTTGATGAAGCCGATCAAAATCCTCCTTGTTTACTTGCTATTCACGAGCACATGATTGCGCTTTACTTTACTGAACCTGTCATGCTCAATGTAGGATTGAATTCATGTGCTCGTTTTATGTTGTGGGCTGCAATGCTTATTCATAGTGGTTGTTTTTAGGCACTCGAGGTTATTGAGCTTGACCAAAAGACGATACTTGTTCGAGAGCTGGATGGACATGTTATGAGATGTGTACGAGACCAAAATGGAAACCACGTTATACAGAAGTGTATCGAATGTGTACCAACTGAAAAAATTGAATTCATCATATCAGCATTTCGTGGTCAAGTGGCCACTCTTTCAACTCATCCCTATGGCTGTCGTGTTATCCAGGTGGGTTTTTTGTTCCTATGCCTTGCATGTTGCTGATGGTATTAATAAAAATTTATTTTTGACCAAAAAATTAGCTGTTTGGTTTTTCAATAGAGAGTTTTGGAGCATTGCTGTGATGAAGGGCAAAGCCAGTGTATAGTGGATGAGATATTGGATTCAGCTTATCAACTTGCTCAAGATCAGTATGGCAATTATGTTACCCAGGTTTGTATTTGCTTTAAATTGCTTGTTTCTTGGATTTTTTTAAAGTTTACTTGGAACCCCTTCATTCAATCTCTTATGATTCATGAATTAACTCTTCTTTTGATTAAACCTATAGAAATATTCATATGGATGTTGTGTGTAAGAGTGCTGACTGATATATCTGTTTCACTGGCCACAAGCTAAATTTCAATAATATTTACTTCACTGTATTACTAGTGAGGAACCCAATAGAATACAAGTCCAATTACAGAGTAAAAGCTTTGATATCCTTCTCTAATAAACATAACAAAGTGGATGATGGATTAATCACCCAATCTAAGGACACATCCTCATCCTCATTCCATTAGTTGCAAAGGATAAAGACAGGATTTGTTGTCAAAATAATCTTAGTGGCTGGTGGGTCTACGTGGTGTCCATTTCCATCTCTGGTACGGGACAATAGTCATTGAGTGTTATCCAGCTTTCATATCATTTTTTATTTGGATCATTGGAGACTTGCCTCTCATTGTGTTCTTTGCACAAAGATCATAGAAAAGTTGACAGCAACAGATAGGGAGAGGGCAGTGGTAATCTTTTTTTTTTTTCCTTCAATTTCAGGTGGTTGAGAGGGCCTAGGTTTAGCCATGGTGGGTAGTGTGATTCTTAAAATTGCATTTTTCGTCTTTGGGCATTGTTGGGTTAAGTTTGTTTTATAGAGCAAAGTGAAGTTGCAAAGTCATTTAGTCTAAAGGAGTGTGGAGCTTCAGTGTTGGTTTTTCTATGATGTCGCCACGTTGAGGCTGCTTGTCTGAAGCATTAGTTGATGGGGGAGGGGATGGCATCTCTAGTAGATGTATGTTATTGGACTCAAATATTTGCTGAAGTCTTATATCTGTCTACATGGTACTGATGACGTCTTGTTTTCTGAGTTTCTGGACATGTAATTTTTTGGGCATTAGATGTTAGCGGTCACATCAATTGGAACTTTTGTTCTTTATTCCCCTGAGCTGTTGGGGTGGTTCTGTTTGATTGATAGGGGTTGAATATTTATCAGCACTGGAAGAACTATTGTGCTTTACGTCCCTAATTTGGTGACTCATCTATGGGACAAGGGATGTAATCTCAGCATGATACACTCTTACTTCTCAAAGAAAAGCTTTGGATGGGTGAACTTTCCTAACAAGTTTTGTCATTGTTAATAAGTACTGCAATGTTGATAGTTGTGGTTCACCATCTTGGTGTTCAGATTTAGTTTATAACAGACCCTGAAGTGAGTCCTTTACTTTTTGAATTGATTAGAAATCAGCTTTGTAGGTTCTCCTGTGGTCTCCTTTTCCATGTTGTGACTAGCATTGAATCTATACTTTTGGCTAAGATAGTTCATTTTTTAGGCAGAAATGGTTCTGCTGATTGTCTCTTAGTGGTTAGTTTGAATTGCATGATTCTTTTTCTCTGAGCTTGAAGTCCCTGCACATTTCATTGCCTATCCATGGTTTTTTAACCTGAAAATTGAGATTACTCACTACTTTTTCCTCAAAAGAGTTTGAATTTTTTATTTTTGGTATGGGCAAAAGAGTTTGAATTCATATTTCTTCTTTTCACTTTTCAACATTACCAATCTTTATGATTAACAGACTAGGTTACTTCTACTGTTTACAGCATGTTTTGGAGAGGGGGAAACCCCAAGAGAGAAGCCGAATTATCAGCAAGTTGACTGGAAACATTGTCCCACTGAGTCAGCACAAATATGCATCAAATGTGGTTGAGAAGTGCTTAGAACACGGCGATGCTGGTGAAAGGGAACTGTTAATTGAGGAAATCATTGGACAATCTGAGGAAAATGACAATCTGTTGGTATGTAAAGTTTGGTATTTTCGTTAAAATGCAGTGAGAACTCATCTTATATTTGCAATGGCACTTCATTGAGATATATATATATATTATTTGCAATGGCAACGCCAAACCTGTTTCAATTTTGCATCCTTCAATCCTAATTAATTCATTCTCCATTTTTGAACCATTGGGGAGGGCGACTTCTTTTTTTACAATTTTTTGGGGGTGTGTACTTCATCTACTGCGGTGAACTTCGAGGAATAGTAGTCTTCTGTGCATCCCCATTCAAAGAAGAGAAGGAAAAAAAAGGGGGGGGGGGAATCAACCATTTTTCAAGAGAGTTACCCCCTAATTGGGTCCTTAGCAAAAAGGGTCAGCCTAATGAAAAGGATCTGCTCATCTTACTTGAAGGTGCCAATTCTAGGTTTTCAGGGATCAGGGTTGACCCCCTCAACATGGTTCGACCCCTTCTTGAAGTTCCTAATTCAATGGGGGTGAACCCTCTACCTATGATAGGATAAAAGACATTTTAAAATGGGGGCTGACCATGGAATTTTTTTTGGTGATAGACAATCCAATTTCGCACCAATTTCACAAAAGTACAATCATTGTGATTGAAATTTACCTTGTGCTTTTTAATATCTGTTGCAGTCCATATTTGTGAACCTTTTGCTTCATCATTGTAACCGTTATTTCTCCTTAATATGCATGTGACAATATTTGACTAGGATGAGATTTTTTGTACTTCACAAGATCTACAGAAAGTCGATGTCATTATTCCAATTGTGAAGCTGTTGAAGTATAATTAAATGTTAAATTACGCCTTAATTTAACAGCTTGAGCGTAGAGAACATTTGGAAGTGATACCTTAAAATTTTGTACCGTGTTAGAGTAGGAGGTCGAGTTCAAATCTTTTCATGTGACTATTTTACCTTGATATATTTCCATGCTTTACTCTTAGGTCTAATTCCAGTCTTGAGGGGGATTGTGAATAATTACTTTCATATTAAGCTATGCTTTTGTCTAATAGCTTAAACAAAATTTCACAAAGGTGTACTATCTTCTCTAAGTCCTTGGCATGTAACATTTTCAGGCAATGATGAAGGACCAGTATGCAAATTATGTGGTTCAGAAGATTCTTGAAGTTAGCAATGATAAGCATCGGGAAATTCTGCTTAGTCGGATAAAGGTTCATCTTCATGCTTTGAAGAAATATACTTATGGGAAGCACATAGTTGCTCGATTTGAGCAGCTATCAGGTGAAGGTACTTCAATTTTTGTTTTTCATGGTCCTATTTGTTCAGCAATCAGCTAATTTGTGCATATATCACCATGACAAATATTGTTCTTCTAAGTGATGGGGTCTATAAAAAGTCGGTGATCTGCTCCTTAATATGATTTATAGGCTGTGGGTTTTTTAACTACGTGACCTTATGATGCTTGATTGGCATTGTGGGTAGTTGCCCTATCCAGTGGCAGTTTTGCTTTCTTAATTTTTAAGGTGAACCGGGCAGGTAGGATGAGGGAAGTTTTCGACTGATCCCAAGCTGAGAGGCTAGGGGGGGGATGGAGCCATCCCTTGGCCACTGTCCCTCATATGTAGAGGCACTCTTGCTCATTTGATCTTTACCAGTCTTGCTCTTTATTTTTTATGATAGAGATTTCATTCCCCTGCAAGAAATTTCTCTCTTTAAATGTTGTTTGCTCTGGGCAACCTCCCCTCTTCCAGAATTTGCTCTTTGTTCCAGTCTCATGCAAATAAGGAATATTCCGTTGAATATATTTCCTTTACTGAAAAGATAAAATATTGTTCATTAGAAGATAAATACTAGTAGGAAGGGATTGATGGTCAACTATATTTAGTGTGTTCAAGTTCAGCCGTTGGTCTGTAGTACTCTGCGGTTGTGATTCTGAGTTGGGTTAATTTGCCTTTGTTAGCTCTTCCCTGGAGTGTGCCCTACATAAATGGAAATTTGAGCTGTTGAACGGTTGCTTGTCCGTGTGGAGTCTGATGGTGCCATATTGGCATATAACATTGTCAGAACTGTGTGTGTGTAGGCATTGGATAAACTGACATCCTAGGAAATTTCTGTTAAAAGGAAACATACTTAGAAGGCGTCGTCTGTCTTTGAGCTTTTGCATGCAAGTGTGAATTCATGAGCATCTAGGCAGCTGTATATGTAGTGTGATCTGGATTATCAACCTCGCAGATGGCCAAGCCTTGGAGCCAAGCAGTTCCTGATGAAGCGGCCAGGACTTTGTCGCGTTCTATGGCTCTGTATCCTTTGCCTGAAGATATCTGAATGCGGGTTGTTGGACTATGAAACTTGGGAGGTGGATTGCAAGTGTGGTCTTCGCTAGATGTTCCGGCAGATGAACTTATCGACATATAAAACCCGAAAGACAAGCGAGGAACACAATTTAACTAGGGAAAAGCAAGTTCCAGGCTGTAGAATGCTTTTCGATTGTTATGGATTTGTAGGACTAACTGTATTTATGTGCATATGTACATAGGTCAAAGCATGGTGTGATGTAATTAGGATTCCAAATAATGGTTACCACTTGGAGAAAATGGGTAAATTATGAAGAATCTTTCTTCGGGGTGTATATATTGGCATGTGTATGATGATTGTGCTTCTGGTATAGCGCCGGGTTTAATGATCTTTGCTTCTCCATCCTCTCTTCCTGAAACAGTTTGATTCGACTGCTTTGTCGGCATGCGATGCGATGTGATTTTCTCTTGCATGCATTGTTCGTGTCGTGGGCCGGAAT
Organism: Eucalyptus pauciflora; assembly: GCA_007663325.1. Lineage (NCBI taxonomy): Eukaryota > Viridiplantae > Streptophyta > Magnoliopsida > Myrtales > Myrtaceae > Eucalyptus > Eucalyptus pauciflora. Next base: position 727,839 of record VMYD01000038.1, on the reverse strand, counting down.
TTTTCTGATCGAGGATGAGTTATGCGATGCTTGATGAGCCGGAATATTGAATCAATGTTCCCTCGTTCCAAAGATGGCGTATGGTGCGGTGCCTTCTCGTCATTGACCATATGGCGTGTGATTTAATTTGGGTACTCGAATTCTCGAGTGAGACGTGCAAATCACTTCAAATTTCAGCTTTCTGTAATTATCGGCTGCGTTTGGGAAGGACTTTGCAAAGTCCTTTGAACCTCCAAAGCCCATTGGGCAAATGTGTTGGTGTTTGGCAATTACTTTGGGAAGCCCATTTGAGAAATGCTTGCATTTGTAAAGGCCCTCAGCTCAAGGCACCCTCTCCCTTGCTTTGGCTTTCTGGCTTTCTCGGCATTCAACAGTGAAGGGCTAAATTTTTTTTTTATTCCCAAATTATCCTCATTGATTTTTCGTTTTTCCGATTTCGCCCTCACTATTCATCGTCTTCTTCTTCTTGGGCGAGTGGTTGCCGGCGACGGTCTTCTTCTTCTTCTTCCGCGAGCGGTCGCTGGCGAAGGTCTTCTTCATCTTCTTCCACAGGCAGTCGCCGGCGACCATTGTCGGGGGTGGCGCGACAGCCGCGCCATTTGGGTTGCGGCGAGGTCTGGGTCGCCGCGACCTAGATCTGGGCGGCAGGGTCGCGACCACCCGAGGGAGCCCGCGACCGACCGCCCGCCCCCGGCGGGGAGGTCCTCCCGACCTCGCCGGATCCCTGGGGCAGGGGCTTATTCATTGTTCGTGTCATGCGCCGGCATCGTGCGACCTCGGGCGGCCTTTTCCAGTGGTCTTCGGGGGTTGGGGGGTCGCCGGACGTCGCCGGAGATCGCCGGCGGCGGCCCGCCCCTTGCCAGTCAATTTTTTTATTTTTCTTTTAATAATTTTTTTTTTATCACAAAAGCCCTTTACAAAGTAATTCCTCCAAACGTCATTTTACTCCAAGTTGCTTCATAAAGGGTTTTCAAATTATAATTTACCAAACACCATTTGCATTTTGAAAAATACCTTTAACTCAAAAGATCTTTTGCATTTTTCTAAAGACTTTCCTCAAAAGTCTTCCCAAACGCACCCATCGTCGGGAGAGCGAGCGATTTCAGCTCCCGGCTAATTTATGTAATCGGGTAGGTCCGGATAAAATGCTGACGTGACATAAACAGAAGCGGTACGACAGTTTTCAAAGAGGGACAAGGCACTTCCCCACTTCTTCACTTCCGCTCGTGCGAATGGAAGTCTCGACGCCGGCCTAGTGTCTCCTCGTACTCTCAAAATGTCGCTCCGACATCGACGCTTGCGGTCGTGCTAAAGGGTCCTCGTCTGCCGCAACTAGCGTGGCCCCGATGTGGAACCACTCCTCGCCGCGACGGCTGGCGGCGGCGTGCGCGGCGGCGGCGAGGAGGCGCTACTCGAGGGCGTCGCCGCCTCAGGCGACGGCGATAAGGGTGAAGAACCACATAGCGAGCGTGGGCGATGGCGAGCCGAAGGAGGGCCGGAAGCCACGTCAGCTGCTGTCGCTTCCCCCTTTCCCTTCTCACCCTCTGCCCGCGTTCTCTTTCAAGGAAGCCTCTTCTTCTTCTTCTTCGTCATCGTCGTCGCGAGTGACTGCGATCAGCTGGGTCAAGTACTACTTCCATGGCGTTCAGAACTCCGTCGTTCAATCCCATTTCAACAAGGGCCTTGTCTGTTCACTCCCCTCTTTCGAAGTTCCCATCTGATGATTTTTCTCATTCCTTTCGTTTCTCTGTTTTCCATGGATAAAGTTCGCTTCTTTTTCCTTTTTCAGGTTCAGATGGAATGCGCCACTTCGGATGACTCATGCCCGGGACAGCAGGGACAAAGAAAATCTTTGAGGAAGGTATTTTCATACACAATGCCACTTCTCTCTTGTAGCATCTAACTCATCCGAGTTACATTCTTTCTTGTTCTAGAGTTTTCTTTGTGAAGTCAAATTCCGGGTGTGTACATCCTCTGTGGGGTATTATCCTGTGTATGTGAATTGTAAAGTTTTACCTACTACAATCATACAGCTGACTTGCAGATCAAGCCAAATGAAGTGATGGAAGCAGGGGCCAGATTGTGTATGCCAGTATCAATTGCCGAATCAAGGATCTCCAGGCGGTTCGACACTATACCTAGTGGGACTCTCTATCCCAATGCCGATGAGATACAGTACTTGCAGAGGCTGGTCATGTACAGGGCAAGTCTTTGAAGTCAATCCCTTTTTGTAATGCCCGATTTCTGCTGGGGACGTCTGTTATATTACAACCTAGCTTTTGATCCCCAGCAGACAGCATTCAGACATCCCCTGTTAATTGCTTCTGGTTGGTCTAGTAGAAAGTTTGCTTAGCGGTTTACTGCATATCTAATATTAGGCCTGGGGATATAATTTCTTTTGTTGTTGTCTTCTCGAAGTTTTTTTGCAATTTTGACTTGGTAGCTGCTAATTTTCAGGATTCTGCGGTTATTGTGATTAATAAGCCCCCGAAATTGCCAGTCAAGGTAAGAGCCTCATCCGCTGTTGTTATTATTTTCCTTTTTCTCTCATACTTTTTGTCATGTAAGTGCAATATTTTATCTCCATGAATTCTTCGTTTATAGGGGAATTTGCCAGTTCATAACAGCATGGATGCTTTGGCAGCGGCAGCTTTGTCTTATGACTATGATGAGGGTCCTAAATTGGTAACTAACTTTTTGGTTGTTTTTGATCTTTTAAGCATGTACGCTTGTTTGTGCTAAGTTGTATCAGTATCTTCTGCATGATGCTTCTCAGTTCTTCCCTCTCTGTCATTTACATGTTTTTCATGCCTGGACTCTGAACTACATTTTGGTCAACAGACTTTTCTTTCCCTCCTTTGATAAGTTAAAATTGGATACATTAAAACTCCAAAAGCTGGCAGGTTACTACACCTTTACATCTCAAAACTTTGGTTAGACACCCCATCAGGGACGTATAGTTGACTTTTTTCTCTGTCCTGTGAACCCTCAGGGCATGTTTCATTTTTTTCTGTTTACTTGAAATTGTGTTTGGTACCTTACATCAAGAATGTTCAGTAAAGATGAAAATTCTGAAAATATGTTTGGCTCTTACTAATCATTCATATAAAAGAAACTAATTACATCATTTCTACTCATTATACAAATCAACCGAGTTGGTAATAAATTATCATATTAAGCAGAACATATTTATTGAATGGAACTTCTTATCAGTCATGCCTTTTTCTATGCTAAAAATTTTGTAAGCCTCGGTTGAATAACGTGACCGAAACTAACGATATACAAGTTTTGTCTTGACAATATGTTAAATGAATTATTACTCCTTCTATAAAGTTGGTCTTCCCTTTCATTAATGTTTTAAGAGAACAAGAGGAAGCTTCCTTGAATCTTCAAAAATGCTACTCCATTACACCAGAGGAGAGACCGTTAGAAGCTTGAAGCTTCAGTATCACTTCAATTCACTGACAATCCTTCCTCTGTGAAACAAACTCACCTTTGTGCTCTTACCAATTTGTCTGTCCCTTGCCTTAATTTATGCTTGCCCCTTGCCTTTGAATGAGAAAAACAGAGTTGGCAAAAACTCTTCTTCAACCTAGTTCAGTTCCACAATCAAGATGAAGAGTTGTACGTGGACTGCAATGATCTGAGAAGAAATGAATTGGCATTTGAGGAAAGATGTCAATAGTTGATGTTTCTTTTTGTATTTCAAAATGAAGAGAAAACACTGAAAAAGGATTATGGCTGTTTTCAGTTGTCATTTCTGAGGCTAAAATCTTTTGAGAATAATTCTTAGCAAAGAGATTTTCAGTGAGAATATGTAAATGAAAACAGAACATTGAAATTTTTCACATAACGAATGGGGCCTTCGTGTGCAGCTGTGGACTGTGTAACTTTTAGCCAAGTATTTCACTGCTGTTTTATTGTGTTGAATTCAGGAGGCTATATTCTGTTACTCGAGGAAGTTATCTACTGTTACACGTTGAAAAAATCATCCTTCGTGAGAGCCTTGCTTTTGCAGTTAGAAGTGGTGGTTATTGAATGACATTTTGAATGCAGTGCACGTGGCATCGTGTGATGTCCATCTTACTTCCCTCATGGGCCGGTCTTTTCTTGTTCTCATGTGAAAAAATCTTCATCAGGTGCATCGGCTTGACACAGAGAGCAGCGGCCTTCTCTTGATGGGAAGAACAAAGGAAAGTGTCGCTCATCTTCAATGGCTGTTTAGCGACATGAAGAAAACAAATTCCTCCTTTCAGGTAAAGGGCTTGTGGTGTTACCTTGTGCAAGAGAAGTTTACTGTCGGTGGGTAAATGATGGATCTTCCATGCAACAGATTATACCCATATCTTATTTTTTTGTTAACATCTGATTCTACGACATCTTCAAGGCCTGGAATGATGCATGTAAAGCAACTAATCAAAGATATTGGGCGCTTGTCATAGGCTCTCCAAAGGAAAAAGAAGGTCTTATTTGTGCTCCCCTTTCAAAGGTCTCTCTCTCTCTCTGTCTCTCCCCATTAGGATATGCAGTTTTTAGGTGGTGCGCACTGATGGAAAAATCTAATCTGTTTTGAACTTAAGGTGCTTCTTGATGATGGGAAAACCGAGAGAGTTATTTTGGCTCGTAACTCAGGCTTAGAACCTTTTCAAGAAGCTGTGACAGAATACAGGGTATTGGGTCCTACAATAAATGGATGTTCCTGGATAGAATTGCGTCCTCATACGAGCCGCAAGCATCAGGTAATACTAATGTCATTTTTATAGGATTCCATTTGATTCCAGGTGTGTGTATATCTGTCAGCCTTTTTAGTTTGCCTCGACAGAACTTCCCTTTATTTGGGAAATAAAGTTGCCTTTTTCGAAAGTTATGATAGAACATTTGTCTGAGACTTTACTAGACCATATTGCTTGTACAAGAACACCTATTTTTCCTTTTTGGGAAATTATATAATTGGTCTCTTCGCTGCACTCGTTTATAGACTGTTCTATTTATTGTTTTCAAGTTGAAAGGCACAAATACAAGGGCAGATTAGCTTGTTTCCTTACTGATCGTTAAAGGTGGAAGATCGCACTTTAGAAAAGTAGTTTAACCAGGACCCTGGTAACATTGTGCGAAATGTTTCCTTGCAGGTTCGTGTACACTGTGCCGAAGCACTTGGCACTCCGATAGTGGGGGACTACAAGTATGGTTGGTTCGTGCACCGGAGATGGAAGCAAATGCCCAGAGTCGATATCGAGCCTACCACGGGGAAACCATACAAGTTGCGGAGGCCTGAAGGGTTGGATGTTCAGAAGGGAAGCGTCCTGTCGAAAGTTCCGTTACTGCACCTGCACTGCAGAGAGCTCGTACTTCCCAACATAGCCAAGTTCCAGGAGTTTCTGGATCAGAAGTCAGAAGCCCCCCGTCCCGTGCTCAGCTCCAAGTCCCATATGCTGCGGTTCGTGGCGCCGATGCCTTCCCACATGAAAATCAGTTGGAACCTCATGTCCTCTTATCTAGTATGAGGAGGCTCTAGGATACCGATCGGGTGTATGGACGTGACGAAAGCTAGGTGCGAGCTTCGTTCGTGCTCCTAGCACCATCTGCAAAATAAGCCGGCGTTTCGGACTGCTCGGTGCGATAGGAATGTATGGAGCATTTCGGTCATCCATTCATTTCGAGTTTTGATCATGTTAGAATAGGGCTTGATGAGCACTGCGTGGCATTTCAAATGCTATAAAATGAGATGCGCCTTCTCTCCTCAGCAACCTCATGTGGTTGATAATTTGCACGTAGGAACCAGAAAATTCTAGTCCCGATTGATCGCGATTCTTCAGGACCGATCTCCTTGAAGGGAAACAATACATATAACCCTGGCTTCACGTCCGTCTCAAACGTATGAAGGCTCCGTTTGGGAATTGCATTCCTATGGGTTTTGGGTTGGGCTCCAAAATCCTTACGCAAATACAAAAGCTTTTGGGAGATGCAATTGCATTTCCTAATGCTTCTAAAAGTTAGCCAAGGCATGTCCAATCTACATTAATTTTACTCTCACTAAACTCTTAAAATTTGAGAAATGTCCTCATCTCACGTAATAACGTCACTCGCAAGGGTTTAGGTTGTTGGCAGGCCGTCGGCGAGTCAATATTTGGCTACCTGCAAGTTCATTTGGCATTGGTCGCCTCGGTTCGAGTAATTACTATTGATAGAATTCTACAGAAAAAAATAAAAATGAAAGTACTTTACAAAAAAATGATTCTTCACAAACTCCATTTGAATCAAGATTATTCTGCAGCATCACTTTTAAATTACAGTTTCCCAAACGTCGTATGCATTTCAAAAAATCTCATTTAAGGCAGGGGGCGTTTGTACGTTCGAAAGCGAGCTCTCTTGGCGGGCAATTTATAAAGTCTCGGGATCGAGCTCGGTCCATTTTAGCGCGAGTCGCGAAGCAGGAACAGCGAAAGTGGAAATCGCAAAACCCTAGCGCCCTCCGTCCTGCGTCGACAAGAGAGACCGATCGGACGCATGCTGCCGTCGCCGTCCCGCCGGGAGAGCGAGAATCCGTCGGAGGAGAATGTCTCGGAGGATCGGCGGCGGTCGCGGGGATTTGCTGGCGCGGTGGCGGAGCATCGAGGAAGGAGAGGAGAGGGAGGGAGAGGACGCGGGCCGTCTCCACGGGTTGAAAGAGCAATGGTGGGTCCCCCTCCCACACCATCGACCTCGCGCCCACTCTCTCTCTCTCGTTTCGATTCGTGTATTCGGTGTCCGTTCGGATGATTAGCGACCGCCCTGTGTAGATTGCACGAGCGTGCGATCGGTGTTGGACTCCCCCGCTTACGGTGCTCGATTCCGTTTCCGGGGGTTCAAGAAATTGTAAAGAATAATCACCTCAATGTGCAGGAAGATCAATGTCCTTCTTGTGTTTTATCTCCTCCTTGATCGTCTAATGATCGATGGTTTTGATCCTCCGTGAATCATGGCCATCGTCCAGCTGATTGTGCTGATCTTTTGGGCTTTTAAATGTGGAAAAGGTTTTCGGTGTTTGTACTTAGCATACTACTAAGTTCTTACCCTCGTTGCGCTTGTTTTCTGAGTGTGTTGAACTCAATGAGATGTGTTGCCTGCTAAGACTGCTTGAAAGAACTGCAGTATATGCTTACTGTACAGGGGATGTCTTCTCAGGAAAATCTCTGACTTTTGAATGATGCCAGGTTTGTGGATGCATTTAACTTTCTGATATGCTTGCCGAAAGAAACGCACATTTGGTGCGATTCGGCGGATCTAATGGGGCCTTTGCTGGAGACGTTCTACAATTATTTTAGGGATGAGCGCCGAGATTCTCCTCTCAGGCTTCTATGGAAAAGAATCTCCGAGGAGATGAAGACGTGCATCCGTTGCATTTCTCAGCATCATCAAGCCCTCGAGATGTATAGAACGGAGTATGAGCCAAGTTCAATTGGTCCACTTCTTGACGTGTTGCAGAGTCTGGATGAAGAGAGAGTGACTCAACACTTGAGAGAGATCAATGAAAGAATGGCAAAGAAAGACTACTTCCCTGCACATGATAATGCAGAAGTTGTTAGCGTCATGTACGAGGTATGTAGTGGCATGCTGCATGGGAAGGACTAATCTTCCACTCAGTATTTAGAGCTTCGGGTGCTTGTTGGGATTCTGTAATATTGTGGCCGTTATGTTTGGTTTACATAAGTTAAACAATGAATGCTAGAGGTGGACAAGAACCGATTGGTAGTCTTCCTCAAATTGAGTTTAAACAAGTCATTATCTTTTGTGCATTCATCCTTCTCAAACTCCAAGTGAACATATCTTCATGTCATGTCTTTCCTGTTAATGACATTTCAGGTTCTAATGCATCCTGTTCTGCTGGATGATAAGTCATTGTTCTCTGAATTTGAAGCTTTCATTGAAGCTATCGACAATGTCCATGAATTGGCGTTGGATAGAAACCAACAGTTTCCGGTACATTTTACTCAACTTGTCTTCTCCTTTTTGTCTGGCAAGTTATTGATGTGTTATGATGGCTTTTTATTCATTTTCAAATCAATACTATGTTAGGGCGTGTACGCATTATTCTTTTTCAAGCGAAGAGTGCGTTTTGTCGCTCATCGGTTAGCTGAATCCATGGGTAAACTGAGGTATGTTTGCTGTCCTCCAATCTGCCTTTTCGTATCAATATTTAACTTAAGTCGAGGCTTATTGTTTTCCAATCTTCTTTTTGGTGATATGATTAGCATGTATCTTCTTTTTGGTGATATTGTGAGCTTATGTTGCTGTTTGAGGTCATTTGTTCTCTCTGATTTTCAGAAAGAGGTTTGAATTTCCTGAATTGTTGGCTTTTGCTTCGTCATCTTGTTTGTTTCTATGTTCTGATGATCGGCTCTCTACTTCTGTCTTGTAGTTGACCTCTCAAGGCTGCTGATTATTGCTTAAAGTATGGCTCTTGTTGCTGTTAAATGCTTGTGGCTTATTAATGCCTCAAATAGTTTTGCTAAAAGTTGCTTTACCTGTGAAAGCTTGCCTGTTATACAATGGTTGGCATGATTATTTGTTTTTCTTCATTTTATTTGATGTTCACTATCTTGGCAATTCGCATGATCGTTGCACTGTAGGTTCATCATTCCTTTCTTTTTATTACGAGGACCCTTCACTACAGTTAAAAATTATACAAGCTCTATAGGGGTTATTAAGATGAGTTTTGTCAACATTGCAAAGCAGTGACCTATCTTCTGAAAAGATACTCAACCTATCAGTTACATATTGATTTACTGCCGATAAGCACACTTGACTCTGAAAGTGTTCGACCTATAAATGGTTCTTTGTTTGTGTATAGGAGAGCTGCAGACTTGGAACCTTTGCAGCAGTTGCTTAAAAAAATTATTTGGTCCTTGGAAACCGAAGTGATGCCCTCGACCAGCGAAAATTTAAGGCCAAGATTGGAGCTTGACCGTTCTGCTGCATGGATTGGGATTAAATCATTGTAGGTTGGGATGCTGACGTTCTGTATAGTCAGGCATTTTCAGTCTCTTTGTTTGTGCTCTCTGATTTTTTGATTCTAATTTTGAAGGATTGGGTTTCTAGAGCCTCCAGCATTGGAAGAAGGGATATTGGAGTCCTATCCTATTTTTCTCGATGTTGTTCTTAACCAAGTCTCCAGTGATTCTCCTGTATTCTCTCATGCGGTCACTTGCTTGAAGCTTCTCTTTGAAATGCTTGGTTTGTTGATTTCTTTTGATTTGTCCTTTTAAGGAACGAAAGCAACATTGTTGCTGTTATAGGAGTCTCATTGTTCTCCACCTTTTCGCATTTGGTGTTACTTTAAGGTTGTAAGCTATGGTTGAGGTCTGCCTTATCTCCAAGCATCATGCGAAGCACACTTGTTGGGCAGTGTTTCCATTCTCGTAATGAGAAAATTCATAAGGATATCTTTGAACTTTTCCAGCCACTTTTGCAGGCATGCATTTATCTCCTGCTCTTCCATTACTTCTTTTACTTTCAAGTGCTGATGTCTGTGATGGTTAAACTTTGAGTTCTCCAGTCTCTTGAAGCTTGGCAAGATGGCGAGCTTGAGAAGCAAAGAAGGGGTTTTCTTTATTTTCTCCTCCATCAAGTGCCAGTTAGCAGCAACTTCAGTGTTCTCACTAGACAAAAAGCTTGCCAGGTACATATTCTCTTGTGAGTCCAGACAGTTTCATCTGGCGCACTTGTTTGGGTTATTTAATGGGCTGATCTTTCTTGTTAATTATTTAATCTTGTGTTTTCAGATAGCTCTCCTTATCATACACAGAGGTTACAAGATGAATCCACCTTCTCCCCCTTTTGAATGTTCACATATGTGGTAAGTATGGCTATATCTACTCTATATCTGTGCCTTTTTCTTATTGATTTTCTTATGCATTTTGCTCTATGCATACTAAGGGAAAATGATGAGGGCTGCATCTTGAGAGATGATTGCCTCTCAAGTTTAGGAATTCTTACCAGAGGTTGAGCTTTTATTTCACAAATAATCATTTATTAGATTCAAATATTTCATCATGGAGGTGCATCGGCTTTACTCATCCCTCTTTTTCTTGCCCAATGAACTCTATCTATAGTGAACGAAACTTTAGTGTCCAATCTCAAAGTTTAGAATTCTTGACATGTACAAGGAAGAAGGATAATATTACTCATTTCTGAAAATACTGAACTGCACAGGGGTCCCTCTCTTGTGTCTTCCTTGAAGGATTCTTCTCTTCATCCTTCTTTGCGGCAACCTGCCCTTGATCTCATTCAAACTATCATGGTCTCTGATGCTGCTGCCTTAATATCACCGGCCTTAAGTTTTCACACACGTCCAAGTATTGGTAGAAGTGCAATCAAGTTGAATGATGATAAAGATGATGATGGGCCGGCATTTCTTCCATATGGGGTGGAGGAGGAGGATTTTGGTGGATGGGGTGCTTTCAGTTCACAAAATATGGTTGTTTCTCGGGAATATAGAGGATGGATGTGCATCCCCATGTTATGGACTGATGTTTTGGTTGAAATTGATCCCAATGTTCTTCCATTATCATTTACCAAGGCTGTCTTTTGGGCCAGATCTCGCTTGTTGTTTGTAGAACCTGATATGAGTGGGGAAAAATATCTTCCAATTCAACCTTGGATTTTGTCATTTGCCGCGGAAATGTCATCTGCATTTGGATGGAAGGTTCCTACCGGCTCTAATGACGGTGGAGATGGGAAGGTGTCAAAGAACTCTGTGGAAGCTTCATCAATGTGTCTCCCTCTGATAAAAACATTTAACAGGTTAGAATTGTTTAGCATTGTTTACAGTATGTCCTCTGTCCTGTGGGGTGTATCTACATGATAAAACCGCTAATATGACCATATGATGTGCTTCTTAAGGTGGATGAGCACTGCTTGAAAGCTCCTGAAAATACTAGAGGAATTTTGGTATGAGGGAACACGGGAGAATGCAATTGAACTCTGGCTTGCATCCACATTCCTTTATGTGGATGCAAACATTTGTGCTGTGACAAACATATAGTAGGGGTTTGGGCTATTGCTGTTCTCTTCTATAGGTTGTGCAAATGGTTTGTTCTTTTTGTGTTAATAACTTTATAAGTCTGACACCAGAATGATATTCCTGAGATACTTAAGACTCTTGCTGCCTACCGAAGTTTTCAATTATAACTGACCTCAATTTCAGCATATCATTTATGAGATGAAGTGGCTTGTGATTCCAGAAAATATTGAGATGAAGGTTGTTGCAGGTTGACTGGACATTTTCTAGTTCAAATGGCACAAGGACAACTGCTGAAGCAGTGGACGTGGGAACCAAGGATGAGTGGAAGCTTGATTCTTTTGCTTGCTGATCCCAATGATGTATGCTAATTGTTTAATTTTGTAAATCGCGTGATTTTCTTCTTTTAAAAATTCCCAGCGCTTAATTGACCTTTTACCTTGATTATAATGGGTTTATCATGTCACAGAACGTGAGACACTCTGCGAAGAGTATCTTGGAACAAGTTTCTAGTACACAAGGTCTCACATGTGGATTGAAATTTCTCTGCTCATTCAACCTGTCTTTGTCTGCAGTCCTTTCAGGGCTAAAACATGCACTTCTGGTGAGTCTCGAGGGATTTATTTCTTATTTGGGCTTCCTCCTCTTATTTTCTCTTATGTTTTATTCTCTTAGATAGAAAGGAGTTTCTAGATGGGAAGGGATTTCTTTTGTGTACCAGATCATTTGCTAATTCAATATTTAGTTCAATGCCACCATTACTTTTTGTTGTATAAACTTATGGAAAATTAGCTTTCTTATAGACTTGACTCAGGTTATTTATCCTCCTCTCCATTAGGAGTCAATTTTCCCTATATCATCAGGATTTTCGAATATATGGCCTGCAATATTATATGAAGCTGTTACCTAAGGCCATCTAGCATAAAAGTAATGGGATGATGCTTGACAAAAAATTATGACCTTCGTAGGATTATTCTGTAATTGGTCCCTGTTTGGTGGACTTGTGTTTAGTTGTTTCTTCTGTTTGCAGATACTCCAACTCCAGTCAGATTCTCTGGGACTGAACTTTCACACTTTGCAACATTTCTTTTTCCTTCTCCGAAAATTGTTGAATGAAGGAAATCCGCCTACTTCAGATATGCGAAGAGAAATGTCCAGTGAATTAACTGCTGGCAAGCTATCTTCTCAAGGGGGATTTTTGCGGCAGCCTGTTTTTGATTCTTTAACTGTTGATGCAAGTGCTCGTACTTCAAATGCTGGTTACGACTTGCTTGAGAAATTCAACATTTTACTATCTGAAGCTGCTTGGCCTTCCATAGAGAAGTGCTTGATGGTAGGGAAAACGTTTATAGACCATAGTATCTGTCAGGTATTGATCTATCAGTTAGACTTTTGTTTCATAACCGTGACCATTCCTTCTCACCCTGCTGTAGGATTGGACATGTTTATATTAATTTTGGTAATTGGCATCATGTTTCTTATTTCTTTTTGCCCGACTAAATTATATAAGATTTGAAATCACTCCTTTATCCGGACATAAAACATCTATAGAATGAATACTATCGTCAGGTACAGTTTTGTTTGCACAGTGAAAAATTTCCTCCTGTAATTCTGTCTTTGCAGATGACTTGTGTGCGTATACTTGAGCTTCTCCCAGTGGTTTTTGAAAAGAATTGGCAATCAGTTGTTGCAACTGGGAATTCTGGAATGTCAATGGAAAAGGTAATGGACTACGAATGGCTTCAGCATTTGATGGAATGGGGAAAATCGTCACTGAATGTCATTGTCGTATATTGGAAAAAAGCAGTAATATCTCTGCTGAAATTGCTTAAAGGAGCATTTAGTGATGCATCTTCATCCCTAATCAGGTCTATCGAAAATCTTATCACATCTGGTGAGCTCTGTTGATAAGAGTTATTTTGTCACAATAATCTGCTCGCTTATATTTTCTTTTAGGTTGGACTAATACATATGTTTCCTTATCAGATTCCCTTTCATTGGATGAACTAATGAAGCAAGTATCATGCCTCTCCGTTTCTTTATCCACGGAAGCTTCTACTCTTGATGGAAAGACAGATTTCAGTTCACATGCTCCATTTTCTCTGGATATGTCTGCTGAAAAAGAGTATCCCACTTTACCTGTCCAAACATCTTCTGGTGGAGTTTTGGGTAGGCAAATCTTGGAGACAGCAGTCGTGTCAAGTAAGAAAGATCCAAATTATGTTGTTATTTCAGATGATGAAACAGAAAAGCAGATTTCACCCGGTTTTCTATCCAGAAGTAAGTCAGAGGATGAAGCCAACGTGTCCATGACCAAGCCAAATGACTGCATGCTGGTTGGCCAGAAAGCTGCTTTAGACAGAAATTCTCCACAAATTTACCATGCGAAGAAGACTTCTGGAACTCGTTCCTCTAAAGATTCACCAGTTGTATGTCATTTAAGAGATACTATTGAGAGTCCTAATGTGTCTTCTCGGAGGCAAAAAGTAGATAACTTGATTATTGCAGATTCTAAGAGCCAGAAGATAACTGCAGACTGCAGTTTAAAGGACATCTCTTCTTCCCAAGATGAAGTCCCAGTGCAAACCTTATCTGATGAAGCTGTTGTGAATGATAGGAAAAATCAAAGTTCGAGTAATGAGTTATCTGAAGCTGGTGATAAAATATTGAAAGAGCTGGTAAGCGATACAAAAGATGATCCTCAGAAATCAGTCAATAGATCTGTAAAGTTGCATCATTCGTCTCTCACGAATCCCAGCGCTACCGCTCCTAAACGTCAACTGATTCAACTGAAGTCGTCTATACAGAATAGATGCGGGTATTGGCACAGGCGGCATGCTGAAAATAAAAGGTTTCAGCCACCAAGGCTTGATGAGTGGTACAGACCTATCTTAGAAATAGATTATTTTGGCACAGTGGGTTCGTCACCTACGAGCATTGATGATGATAAAAAGCTTAGTGAATTGAAGGAAGTTCCTCTGTGCTTTGAGTCAGCTGACCAATATGTTGATATTTTTCGACCACTGGTTCTCGAGGAGTTTAAAGCACAATTACGCAGTTCCTATCTCGAGATGTCATCTTTGGAAGACGTTTACTGTGGAAGGCTATCTGTGTTGTCTGTTGATAGGGTAGACGACTTTCATCTTGTCCGCTTTGTCCATGATGACACTCATTCTGCATCTGGTAAAAGTTTCTCAGAGAATGACCTTGTTTTGTTGACTAAAGAACCTGTGCAAAGTCCTTCCCATGAAATTCATTTGGTTGGAAAGGTGAGTAATTTGGGTTTTACCTGCTGAGATATTTTTGTGATAGACAAGTGCTTGGTGAAATTCGTATAAATGCTAACCACTCTATAATCAGTTGTGCATGCCATGGATGATTTGTAGACATCTAATAAACTGTCCAGACTTTGATTTTCTGGAGTCCTAGCACAATCTAAGTAGTTGTATAAGCTTTCAGACGTTGTACTGCCGTATCTGTTACTCCTTTTTATGATTGTGTATGCTTTGGTTTATCTCATTTGCAGGTAGAGAGGCGTGAGAGAGACCACCAGAGGAAGTCAAGCACACTAGTTATTAGGTTCTATCTCCAAATGGCTTCTTCCCGTTTAAATCAAGCTAGAAGGCTCCTTATTGATCGCAGTAAATGGCATGGAAGTCGAATTATGAGCATCACACCTCAACTTCGTGAATTTCAGGCATTATCATCAATGAAGAATATCCCAATCCTTCAGATTATTCTGGACCCTACTAATAATTCTCAGGGTATGAATGAAGCTAAATCATCACGTTTGGGTAAGCTGTCCAGGCCTCTGCGGCAAAAGCTGGAGGCAACTTTCAATGACAGTCAACTTCTAGCTATCAGTGCATCCATCAGTTCTTTGGATTCACGTAAAGATTGCCGGTTGTCTCTCATTCAGGGTCCTCCAGGTATTTAAATTACCCACTTAATTTAAGCTGTAGAGAATGATGCCAAATCTGAAGTTGATTTTGTCTGTGCAGGCACAGGGAAGACTCGAACTATAGTTGCCATTGTCAGTGCATTGCTTGGCTCTCTGCGAAGAACGGACGAGACAAAAAGTTCCCGGCCTGAGAGCTTGAAGGGGAGCAGGCCAAAAGTCAGCGAGCCTGTTGCAATTGCTAGGGCATGGCAAGATGCAGCTTTAGCTAGGCAATTGAATAAAGACATTGAGAATTCTACAAAATCCATGGAGCGTTCCGCTAGAGGAAGGGTACTTATTTGTGCTCAATCTAATGCGGCAGTGGATGAGTTGGTATCAAGAATATCCAGTGAAGGTCTGTACGGCTGCGATGGGGAGATGTACAAACCTTATCTTGTAAGGGTCGGAAATGCTAAGACTGTACACTCAAATTCCTTGCCATACTTCATCGACACGCTTGTTGGTCAACGGTTGGCTGAAGAAAAGAATTTGACTGATGCCAGAAATGATGTCTCCACTGTGCAGCTGCGTGCGAACTTAGAGAAGTTAGTCGATCGTATTAGGCACTATGAGGCAAAGCGTGCTAACATAAAGGATGAAAATACAGATCTTGCATGTTCTCTGAAGGATGAGAGTAAGAAGATGGTTGATGGTAAGGAAATTTCTGATGAAGAGCTTGAGATGAAGCTGAAAGAACTTTATGAGCAAAAAAGGCAAATATACAAAGAACTTAGCCTCGTTCAGGCTCAAGAGAAGAAAGCTAATGAAGAAATAAGAGCTCTTAAGTATAAATTGCGAAAATCCATGCTAAGGGAAGCCGAAATTATTGTAACTACATTAAGCGGCTGTGGTGGAGATCTATACGAAGTTTGCTCTGAGTCTATGTCAAATGCTAAATTTGGAAGTCCATCTGAGAATGCTCTTTTTGATGCTGTTGTCATTGATGAAGCGGCACAAGTAAAAACTTCCTTCATCCTATTTCCTCTATTGACATTAGCATTTTGATCAGTAAGCCTCAATGGCATTCTTTTTTTCTCACTGCAGGCACTTGAACCGGCTACTCTAATTCCTCTTCAACTTTTAAAGTCAATGGGGACCAACTGTATCATGGTGAGAAGATTGAAACTCATTATTTCTTAAATTAAATGTCGGTTTGAAGTTATTGCTGAAGCTTGAATTTCCTTATTGAAGGTTGGTGATCCAAAGCAGCTCCCGGCTACTGTAATGTCTAACATCGCTAGCAAATTCCTGTATGAATGCAGCATGTTTGAACGTCTGCAGAGGGCAGGTTATCCTGTCACAATGCTTACCGAACAGGTGGATTAAATTGTGTTGTCTTGAACTTCAAAACTAGACCATTTCTTGTGCTTAATTAGAATGTAGTCAACCCCTCTGTGATTTATTAGAGATAAATAAATAAAGATGCATTTTTGCATGATATTCATATTCTCTGGCATTGTTGGCTCTTTTGACTTTTGATTTGAAATGTTGAGTCAGAAACGTGATTTTTTTTTATTTTTTATTTTTTTAAATTATGTTGCATATATAAGCGAATTCTATCCAAAAGCTTTAGATATAAGGTAGAGGATGGGAATTTTATATTAGGAAACCCACAAGGGCACTTACGGATAATAGATTTACTTGCTGATGTTTATTAAAATATTTAACATCAGGGAATTAAATTCATCTGCGGCTATGGGATTTGTCTTACTTGGAAAGAGGTCATTGTATCTGTGGTTGTCTCGCTTTTCTGAATTCATTGAAGTGCTAAGTATCTAGCTTTGTGATTCCTCATTTATTACCATGTTTGTTGCATTCCTTTATCTTGGAAATTAGATAGAAGAATATAGCTTCATCCTTGGATTACATCCCATGCATTTGTCCACTACTTTTTGTTTGACATCATTGTGTATCAAGCTCTCTTTTCTTTTGTTTTTTTTCCATAATAGAAGCATATTTTTGGAAGAGGGGTGTGACTGGATAACATAATACATTCATACCTATTGATTTCATGCATCTTACGTTTCCCCGAAGGTAGATACAAATGTGGTGCTAGGTCCATCGTGCAAAGTTCAATAGCATCTGTTGCTCTGGTATTTTAGGAACAATAGGCTAACATGGTTGTGCTAAGCACCTTAGAGCTTCTTAACCTGCTCCTATTTCGAGTTAAGAGATAGATAAATACACACTCCGCATTGCACTGATTGGGGGGGCGTTGGTAGTGACATAAGGGATTTACTTGTCTATTTATCCTTCCAT
Source organism: Eucalyptus pauciflora (assembly GCA_007663325.1). Classification (NCBI taxonomy): domain Eukaryota; kingdom Viridiplantae; phylum Streptophyta; class Magnoliopsida; order Myrtales; family Myrtaceae; genus Eucalyptus; species Eucalyptus pauciflora. The sequence continues at coordinate 710,641 of VMYD01000038.1, read as the reverse complement.
CACCTCGATGTTATGCTACGATGTCCAAATTACAAAATTGCGTTTGATATAATTGGTAAAATACATATGCTTGTGAGAAGGAGGATAATAAAATCTTTGAATTTTTATTACTAATATCAGAAATTGATTTTTTCATAGTCCAAATAAAACGAATTGTATTATTAAAAAAAGAAATGGATAATCATCCACTCACGGAAAAGCCCTTCCTGTACCAGGTACTAATATCTTTTTAACGTATGAATTTGTGACAAAATGCAAGTTTTTCTGTCAGTATAGCTTTTTTCGCCTTCCCACCTAAGCTGTGCAGGAAAGGCCCAAAGCCAATCCCAGGGAACAGTAAAGCTTCATAGGGTCTTTCTGTTCAGGTTTAGGTTGTCCGCATCTTCACAGACATGTCTATTTCACTGAGTTTCTCTTCGAGACAGTGTCTAGATTGTTACGCCTTTCGTGCGCGTCGGATAAGCTCGCACTAACCCGTCAATTTGGAATCCAATTCGAGATTTTCCTTGGGAGGTATCAGGAAGGAATTGGAATGGAATGATATCGATTCATACAGATACAAAAGAAAAGGTTATCTATAAAATTGTCAATATAATGGAATGGTCTGACTAAACCCGAAAGATCTTCTTGTCTTTGATGTCTTCTTTTCTTCATTATTTGGTTGGCTGCTGATTCTTAGCTTGTCCCATCTGTCTAAAAGCTCTGCTATTACTTCCCAATTGTGTCTTTTGCCATTGTGAAGAGAATAATCCTGCTTTACCAGAACCATGTTGTGAAGAAGCTTGTATCTTTTGCAGTATAGGATGCACCCTGAGATATGCCAGTTTCCGTCTACTTATTTTTATGATGGGAAGCTGTTGAATGGGGATATAATAGATGAAAGATCCGCGTCCTTTCATCAGACCAAAGGTCTTGGTCCATATATATTTTATGACATTGTTGATGGCATGGAGACGCATGGTGGAAATTCTGGTGCACTATCTCTTTGTAATGAGCGGGAGGTGGATGCGGCCATTGAACTCTTAAGGTTTTTCAAAAGGAGGTATGTCCTCTCAATTAAAATTCGTTAGTCAGGAATTCCCTTATATGACATTATTGGTCATTTTCACAGAAACTTGTCTGCCTAATGCTGAGCACTAACCCCTATTTTCATGGTTTTTGTCACTCTTAAAGGTACCCATCGGAATTTATTGGCGGGAGAATTGGTATAATCACTCCATACAAGCGTCAACTCTCCTTGTTGCGTTCACGGTTCAATAGCACATTTGGATCTTCTGCTGCCGCCGAAATGGAATTCAATACTGTGGATGGTTTTCAGGGCCGTGAGGTTGATATACTGATACTTTCCACAGTAAGGGCTGCTAAACCAGTCTCTGCGATGAGTGGCGTATCATCAAGAACTATTGGATTTGTTGCTGATGTGCGGCGTATGAATGTCGCTTTAACAAGAGCTAAACTGTCTCTTTGGATATTGGGCAATTCAAGGACATTAAAGACAAATCGCAGCTGGGCTGCTCTTCTGGAGGATGCTAAGGCCAGGAGCTTATTTGTATCTGTTAAAACTCCCTATACATCTATGTTGGAATCAGCTTTGGGAAGTGAATCTGCACGCTGTTCAGTTGAGCTGAACCATAACAAAAAGCTAGAAATTAAGAGTCATGGTACTCAGAGAACTGAGAACAATACAAAGGGTTCCACTAGAAAGAAAGCAGAATATGTAGGCCATGCAGTTCCTTGTAGTCAAAAGGAGACTGGAGAGAGGTGTGATGCTTCAATACGAGAAGATGCTCCGAGTAAGAACAGAGGTTTGAAGAGAAAAGGTTATCTATTACCAAGGGGTAATGCTCATTCCATGGTTGCAAATGAAGACGTCAGGTCAACTCATAATGCAACTTTTGCTTCTGAAGATCATGCCATGGATGGCAAAAGGAGGGCCAAAGAGCGTAATGAAGAGAAATACAATAATACTCCAGGGAGCAATGTGTGCAATAAGTCTAACAAGAGTGGCCGTGTTGGAAAGGAGATGGATGCTGGTGATATTGATAAGCATTTGGATCCCCGTGCTTCTAAAAGACGAACCAAATCATCCGAGCTAGATAAAAGTCAGAGAAATCTCAATGATTCTTCGCCCTCGGCTGTGGATGGACTTGAAGATAAGGTTGGCAATGATTGCAGCAAAGATGCTGCTCTTGATGGAATGCGGAATGACTTAATTGTTAAAAGGAAACAACAGCGTGAAGCTGTTGATGCTCTTCTGTCATCTTCTCTTATACCTTCAAAGAAGCCTGAAGCCTCTGGAAAAGCTTTCCCTGCCAAAAGGCTTGGTTCTGGGAAATTAAGTGCAGGTCCCAGCATTAAACCATCAAAGAGGAGAGGTAATTTTCCTTTTGACGGTTATTTGGAGTGGAGAATACAGTTAAAGAGCTCATATATCCACTTTCCTCGGAGGCATATTAATTTGCAAGTTAATACGTAGAACCGTCGTAAGTTTACGTTAATATTATGGGATTGTTTTCCTGCTTGATTCTGACATTCTTAGCTGTGCTTAGATGGAACATCTCGGTTTTCTTCCCTTGCAGGTATGTCCTAGTCATTCAAGGTGGATCGCCTTCATAATCTTGTTCGGGATTTTTGTGAAATTATCCATAATGGTTAAGTGAGTGGACCACATTCGAATCAACTCATGCTTGCTTGTGCTTTGTCAATTTGGAAGTGCAGTGCAATGATGAATCAGGTATAATAGCATATGAGAGCTGCATTTTTGTGCTGAATCACCACCAATGGATAATGCATAAGGAGCTCTTTGTAAAGAAGAAAACATCTGTATTGACTTAAATTCTCATCTTCACTTATCCATTCACTCAAAATTTTACGTTCAAACTTTGTTAGAAAGTCAAAACCAAAAGCTTAACCTAATCAGTGGAGGGAAATTATGTGAATATAAAGAGTATTTAAGATTTGTTGTCAAGCGATATGGGACAATATTTCAATGCCCCCACTCATGTGCTAGCCATAATTATGAGCGACACGTGGAATTTTGACTAAGCACATTTACGTGGAATTTTGACCATGCACATTCGCAAAAGGGATAGCACTGGCTCCGGTACCATGTTAGAAAGTCCAACCCAAAAGCTTAAGCTGATAAGTAGAGGGAGACCGCATGAATATAAAAAGCATTTACGACCTGTTGTCAAACAATGTGAGATAGTATTTCAACAAACTTATTACAGCCATGTGAGAACAATCGAGCTGGTGATCACGCATGTTATGTAGCGTCTTATTTCAGGTTTTGATTCACACATTACTTAGCGCCTTATCATGCTGGACTAGACTTTGTATTGCCATTCTAGTAGTTGCACTCTGTACCTTTATTTCCTAGGCTGTTGCTGGGATTTTTTGAACCTAACAGTAGTTGGAAGTTGGAAATCTGCTAAGCCCATATCTAGTGTTATGTAATATTTCAGTCAACTGTTTTTGTGCCATCAAGTCGAGTTTGATTAGTGAAGAGTCAAAAGTGTTTATGACTATTATGGGAGAGTAGCTATTTGAAATTGTTAAATCCGTTTAGCTGGTTCTAATACAGTTTATTTGGTTTTTTCGAATGTATCAGGCATTTGTTGTGATCTTATTTCACTCTGTCCACTCCTGCCGGTGTTATCAAAGACTCACTGTGAGTTGGCTTCAAGCAGATGATGCTTCAGCTGTCAAGGCTGTGGTTGGAGCTTGGACTCTATTAGAAATGGGATGATGTATTCTCCATCGATGAGCTGGGGATGGGCAATTGAGATCCAACAAGTGATTTGGAAGACCTAAGAGAAGGGTCTTCATGGACTCTGCTTTGTCTCGTAACCCACGGCACAACTGGCGAGGTTTGTAATGCCATCTCATGAATTTCCATTTCCCCATCTTTTGGCTTACTAAAAAGTTGCAGGCATGGATAATAATCTCCAGGCCTTTTGCATACTAGTGCTTGTCTTCTAAAGTCGGCAAAGAAATTCCCTTTTGGTGTGTACATAGTGCAGATGAAAGTGGCGGTGTTTCTCGGAATAATAGCAGGCAGCAAAATTCATTCTAAGGCCCCCACTGTATAGCATATTGGTCTCATTTTTCACATGGCAAACCTTCTGCACAGTTTTTGTCAGCATGTACTGAATGTGTTTCTGCAAATATGCCTTAAGATATGCTAGATTATCCAAACTCGAGCAACCATTTTATTGTCAAATGGTCTTCTTGGGAAGATTTTGCTTGCAAAATGACCTTTTCACCTTTTCCTTTTGCAAATGTGGTGCCAACTATGACTTAAAAGAAAGAGTTGATCCTCTTTTTCTCATGGGACTCGATTGCTTTCCTATTTTTACTATATTCTCTAATTTTTCCACTTTTTTCTCTTCTGCCTTTCTCATATTTCCCCTCATTTCGTTATAATTTTCATGTCCATTAATCTATTTGGCAACTTTTTTACATCATTGCTTTGTAACCACTTTTAGGGTGAAAAGATAGATGTTTATGCGCCTATGAATGCCTTCCCTTAATAGATCTGAACTGAACTCGAGAAAAAGCCTTACTAAAGCCGTACTTTTCTTCAATGGTTTTGACAGCTTTTTACAAGGGGTGCAGATTACTTTTTGTGATATGCAACGGGCGACTGTAGAATGATACTAAAGCCTATATTGAAATCGTCTATGAGATAGGCGAATTCACATTCCACCTAGATATTGTGATGTTATAGTTTGGGAAGCCACCTTGAATTCGAAAAATGTTCCTGAAATCTGACTGATGTGAACCTTTTTGACGCATGAGAATGTCATTGCATGATTTTTGTCTCTATCCTTGAGGCTATGTTTAGTAGTTGGGACAAGAATTGGGATACGATAGGATCAGGTATGTCAAAAAATTCACTGTAGCTTTGGACAAATTTAATCTCATTTACTGTTTGGGCCATCTAAAATAGAATCACAAAAAAAATAATTCATTTAGGTCATTGGATAGGCCAAAAAACCCTAGATCTAACTGTCGTGGCAAGCGCAGCAGCGACTTTAAAGAGAAAAGGGTTCGTTTGGCAACCGTGGGTGGTTGCTAGTTGAACCACCATTGCCATCGATGTTGGCATCAAGTTATTACAGGAACCTCACGGTTTCTTCACTTCTTTTCCCCTCAATTTATTTATTTAATATATCATCCGGGTACTACCTCAGCCCTTATTCCTGGATTTTTTGAACTTTTTATCCGGACATATTTTGGTATCTTCCATCCGGAGAATGCCGAACTTGATGAGGATAAAAATTATCCTAAGCGTTTGTGACACGAGAATAGTAATTAGGTAAACTTCGACCAATTTATAAAATTGATATTCTGACTAATTGGTTGGGTATTGAATGTCTATTATTTAGCATGTCAATTTTGTATGCCGGTCTTAGTAGTCTCATCATTATTCGGGTGGCTCCCGTAAGAGGTGAATGCATGATCAAATACACCATTCAAAGAACAGACGAAGTAATTGATGAAGCTGATGAATATGTGCATTCAATTCAGTGTCCGATATGGACATGACCCTTGAAATTCTTGTATTTTTAGGCACATGCAGGGCAACAAGGACAAAGAAAGAAACCATCAAATTAAGTGTTCCTATTACTCCTATTTCTTTTTGGCTTGGACATCATCTGGGGACATGCCCTGCACCTGGCCAGGATTTCCTCAAAATCTTCTTCCTCACAACAAGGGATCTGAAGCCCCCCCTCCTGCTCGAACCCGACCTCCTCGGCCACCCGTTCCATCAAAGTCCTGAACTCCGGTGCTGACAGGTAGCTTGCCGGGATCACAAACCTCCTCAGCTTTGGCCCGACATACACCACCAGGGACCCCTTTGGCACTCTTCCCGGTGGCCTCCTGTCGTCCCAGAACTCCATGGCGAGCAATGATTCCGTCAAATTGTCTCCCTGCGGTTTCCTGGACGCATGAGGAGGCGGCTGGTGGCGGTGATGCTGTGGAGGCAACGGTAGCCATTGCTTGAGCATGTTCTTGGGCCACCCGCCAACTCGATGTTTATTCATCCTGTCGTCGAAAATGGCCACGATCCAGAATGTTATGTGAATCTCATCCTACGAAAGAAAGTGTCCATGCCACAGGGCGATATGTATTCTTGAAGAACCACACAACCTGAAGAGGACTACCGCCATGGAGAAAACAGCTGTGGCATCTCTATGAAAACATGGGCACACTGTCTTTGGGAGATATGAAAGGGTCATCAGAAGGTAGAGAGATTAGAGACGAGCTGGTGTTTACGTCCCAATTCTAAGGGAAGAATGAGAAGTAGCGTGGAATATTGTTAGATTTTCATGGACCCCGATGTTTCTGCTTTATACGTGAAGAAAACAACGGTTAGCGGTCAATCAAATCCAGCCCGTAAATAACCAAAATAAGTGCCGGAAACAACGTGTTGTCATCAACGTCTGGTGCGCCATTGTTGGCGGACAGCGAGCTATTTTGACGCATGGTGCCCTCTTCTAGGCTACTTTTCTCGACCCACTCCCAACGTTGTTCAGATTAGTTTCTTCTGTTGTTTGTCTTTGACCTTCTATCTTTCGTCAGGGATTTTTGAGCCGTTTCTCCTCACTTACGTAATGGCGATCCAGAGACGACATGTGTGATGTGGGTTCATTGAGAGGTGCATGCATCGTCTGTCTCGCTGGCCATAATTTCTCACGCCTCGACCGGTATTTTCTGGCCTAGGATGATTCGGGTGTCTTCTATTTTTCGGTTGGTGGACCGAGTTGGTAATCGATCGTCTCTCACAACATTCAGACTGCATAAAGCATGACGCAGCGGCCTTTTCTATCAGTATGAATTACTACAGACAACTAGCCATAGAGCAAACTATACAGACATTCAATGGCCTTTGAAAAACTGTAGGGGCGCCATATATACGCCTACCATGCTTCATTTAGGCGATAGATCAACAGTTGATGTGGAGATTGTGCACCTTTATGTCAACTACGGTTGATGTAGATAGTTATAATGTTTAGTAATGGTGAAAGTCAGAGGTGACATGCTGATATAATAGCATGTTTGTACCATACATATCCATTAAAGTGACCAACTATGAGTCCCCAAAGCCGAAAACGAAGGATAACATGTCTAACCATCCAATAGGTATAAACAAGGAAACCTTTTCAGGAGTCATTTACAGCTGAAAAAACCATCAGCACGACGCGGACTTAATCTGACATTTCAATTCAAGGTCAATAGTATATGCAACTTGGGCCAACCAGAGCAGGATCAAACAATCTCTTGTTAGATGTCGCGGAATTTGTCTTCAGCTGAATGAAAATGAAAAATACATCCGGTTTTGAACCATTTTATGATGCAGGTTAAGTACAGCTGCATTTTGGATTTGGAAGTAGAAGCCAAGAGAAAACTTCATATCTGGACAAATTCGTATACTACAAGACTGGTTGAGCTTCATGTCTCTTCTGGATAAACTTTTCTTTGTACAGCGTGGGATTATGCAACCGGTACTAATTCTGTATGTTGAAAGACAAAAGGAATCTGAAGGATTAGTTGGCAGGGCAGGATGGCGCAGGTTGTGTTCTGCTAATTCGGCACAAAGAAAGAAAAATTCAACGGAAGTATTTTTCGCGATACCCGGCAAAATTTTCGAGTGAATTTTGTCCCAGAATTTGATTGCCGGAAACAGCCTTTAGGAGAGCACATAGAAAGTGACACGAGAACAAGTGGCAACTCGCATGTATTGTCGTTTAACAAACATGTTTTCCATTGAGTACTTGGACTGTGCTGCTCGCCCCTTGCAAATCACGAAATTATCTGTTGTATAATCATCGTGCCATGTCATCTTTTTATTGTACGAGCTTTTTGCCCTTGATTACCACAATCATCGTAAATTAAACAATATCCCATTTTTGCGATATATTGTACTTAATTATGTTGAGTTGTCTGGGTAATGTTTTGTGGCGCAATTTTGTAGCATAAAAAGTCCGGCGAGCCATCTGAATGAAGTCTATTCCTTACCAATGGAACGACATATCTGTCAAGCATGACAGTGACACTGACCAGTCAGATTTACTTGATCGAACCTTACATCAAAACTCCCTGCAGGTAATCCTTTTAAAGGAGAAAAGGACGTTTCCGTAAGATGAAACTCGCAGAATTTCGACCTTTCGAATCTGGAATGGAGCAGTTGCAAACACTTGCTGTGATCAAGCATACACTCATTTCCACAGGTTCATCTCTTCTCCTTCTCCTTCTCCTTCTTCTTCCTTTTTTTTCTCTCCCCGGTTCAACCAATCTTTCTGTAGGAGTTTCTGCAGTTACTTTGAAGAAGAAAAACAACATATGAATATTATTGCTGCTGAGAAAACAATAAACGATGTTTATTAGCAGTAGCAGCGAGTTAACGTGGTCAGGTTGTTTTAGATCATTCAGAACAATTGGCTTATAGCAAGTACCTCAGTTAAGCAATTCGGTTTTCCTTCTAGCTCCAAACTCTTATAGGCTTATCATCAGTCTAAGGTTCTGCATTATGCATCATCTATCTTTTTCATGTGTTGAGATTCTCACTTCGAGATGACCCTTTAGTAGAGTTGGCTATTATTACTCCGCACACACTAATTTTTTCAATTAAGGTGCCATGCTACTGCTGACAGAGTGTTCTTTTTTCCTAAGGTAAATAGCACTATCAATCTATCATCAATGACTCAATATGGCAAACTCACTCTCATATCCTGCAACAGGGGAGTGAATGGCAAAGCCTACAACATAAAGGCAGAGAACACTTCTAGAGGTATTTTATCTTCTCAGGAAAAAAATAAAAAATGCATCAATATTCTTGCTTCTAGTCTTTTGACAGATAATCATCAGCAGGAAAAGTTCTTAGCAATTAGCATTTGCCTATAAGCTCCCCTGTATTTCCTCTGGTAGCTGCCAGGGTTTAGAATTCTCCCCTAGCTAAGCTAAAATGCATCATCTGTTTACTCCACAGAGCAGGAAACGAGATGTTCATCCTTAAACCGTAGCTTTATGCACAAGGTCCAGCATCTTCCTCTGGCAATACCCTGCTTCACTATCCAAGTCTTCAGTGGTTTCTGGATAAATGTCACTGGAATATCAACCATAAACTAGATAAATCCTTAACTACAAAATACTTTTAAAGCATCACAAGCTACAGCTGCAAAAGTACGACATAGAATCCTGATGATTGCAGTCAAAGGATGTGAAACAATATCAGTTAAGAGCCAATTCACTTCACTTGTATATTATAGGGTATAACTCAAGTCAGTGGTTTCTTACAAGGCCTCACAAATTTTAGCAACTGTTGGTTAAAAGTAAAAGGGTCCAGGCAAATGCCTACAACATCAAAGGTAACAAAGAGCATCCTTGTATTGATAGACTCCTTCCCAGGTATATATCAAACCACCTTCCTGTTTAATGCTCCAGAGCTGGGGCATCGAGTCGCCAATGTCCATGGCCGTGTTCGTCTTGAGGTTGTATAACACAAATTTGCTGGGGATGCGCAATACCATGAAACACTCTTCCTCCTCTCCTACTTGCCTATGAACAATATGCAGGACAGAGAAGGCATAAGCGGCCACCGTATCGATATTACTCCGCAGACTCCTCACCAAATCCCTCGCCACCGCTTCAAGATTGACATGGTACTTCACGAACCAGCCGGAGTAGTCCCTCGCCATCTCCATCACATCAAAAGCAGTAGTGGACGAGCCGTAGATCTCCACCAGATAGAGATGGCCTCCTGATTCCCCGAAGTAGCCCAATTTCCTCTCGGACCACCCTTCCCGGATCGGAGGCATCGCCATCTCCATCAAAACCTCGTCTTCCACACGGAACCGGAGCGAAGACCTTCCCCTGCCAATCCAGTGAAGTCCGCCATTCCAAAACACGCCCCGGTCGAACAACAGCTCATCCAAAACGAGGAACGGCTTCCCCGATTCCCTCCAGGGGCCGAAGTGCGAGGAGCACACGAGAATCTGCCGGTGCCGCTCCGACAGTTCGGAGTCGGCGACGCACACGAGCCGGTAAAGGGATTCAGCGGGATCGAAGGCTACGTTGATCGCGAAGACGGTCCTGCAGCCCGGGTCGGGGAGAGGGAGGAACTGCCTGGTGGGCGGCGTGCAGATGTAGTAAACCCGATCGCCCACGGGACACCGGGAGCTGCTGCAGAGGAGGAGGCCGTTGCAGGAATGCCGAATGTACACCCCATGCTCATCTTCGATCAAGTCGGCCAGAGAAGGGTCGGCGCCGGAGCGAGGGCCGGAGCCGGCCGGAGCCTCCGTCGGGGGGTCGCAAGAGACGAACTTGAGGGACGGGTAGAACTTGTAAAGCAGCAACCTTTGGAGGTAGAACCCGGAGGAGTGGAGGCGGGCGTGGCGGCGGGAGTACTCGGCGACGAAGAGGGGGCCGGAGATGAGGTGGCACCACCGCCAGCAGACGAGCTTGCACCTCAGCAGGGTCTTCCGGGGGAGGCGGACCAGGACTTCGATCAGGACGTCGTCCACGCCCCCGATCCCCGGGTCGGCCGACGATCGGTGCCGCTCCGGCCCGAGCTCGGCGGTGCCACGCATTGGGTTTTCCGGCACGGCGGCGATCGCGCAGAGAGAGAGAGGCGGAGGGACGCGGTGACGGGTGTTGACGTGGGAGCGGCGCAGGTCAATATAGGCGCGGGCGGGAAGGGAGAGAGGGCGACATAGCTTCTCGAGGAAGAAGAGGAAGAAGAAGAAGAAGACGACAATGATGGAGGAGGAGGACGACTCGTTGACGAAGGAAATAGTGAAGTCTTCTCGTTGACTGTTCGTTGACTGTTCTTCAATCACTGCCACCAACGGTCTCTCTTGTCTATGACATAGCCTAGCCCACGACCCCATCCTCGTACCACGTTTTTTTTTAATCTCCTCGGATTGAGGAAAATCTTTTCCCACGTTCGAAATGGAAGAACCCATTATTTATTTATTTAGACCTTCTCCGATAATCATTATAAATGAGCGATTTCACATTCCGTATTTCCACACAGTTTCTTCATTTTTTAGAATATGAAACTTATCATGCATATTCTAAACTTATACTTTTTTAGAATCTACTAGGTTTCGCCTATATTATTAATTAAATGATTTCAATGATCGTCATTTGCTATTATATTTCACCGATCATAACTTATATTTACACATAAAAAAATATGAATATAAATAAAATAACAAATCATGCAAGCTCAGACTAATGCATCCAGATTATACACTCATCATTGGATGTCATAGAATATGAATTAAAACTTATTTAGATTTCTAGGTTACAGGTTATAAGTTGTAGGTTCCTCCAACTAGGGACATGAAACTTATCCGTTGAAATATATTCCTCATTTTTTGGAATCCGGAATCTATCTATCAAAATATGTTTCTCACTTTTTGGAACTTGTAACCTACCTACATATCTTGAAACCTGGAATCTATAAGTTTCCATTGATCCATTCTTAGGTTCTAAATTCTATCTTGGAATCATGCTTACTCCTAGTAACCATCCTTTTATTTTTATTTTTATTTTTTTTATTTGTTTGGTCCCCAAAACTAAAAAAGAATATAAATCTACTTGGTAATGTTAGTTAATTTTTCTATTCCCCGTACAAAAAAGTGGTCAAGGAATAGATTTAAAAACATAAACAAATAATTTTTTTTTCAATTATTCTTGATAACAAAAGGCTACTAAACACATCCTTTGTTACACAATTTTTTTGAAATGGCCGGTCATAATTGAATGTCACATCAACAATGACCGGCATCATTTGGTTAGAAGGACAATATTAGAAGATATCATAAAGGTTTAGGAATATATTGGTAAAGTTGAAAAAATCTGAAATTAAATTGATATTTGCATAATATGTTCGTGACTATAGGTAATTATCCTCTTATTTTAATATTGCAATTTTATTTATTAATTATCGAGTTAGTCGAGTTAGTCTACATCAAGTACATGATAGAGACGGGGTAATTCTAACGTAACCTAGAAATCACACAAGAGAGGACCAAGTTTCATACCAAACTATTTACTTGAGATTATTGATATTTGAATAACGAGAGTGACGACAATTTTTTTTTTCTTTAATCATGATAGGAACGGGGGATGCAGCTTAATGTTGTCTTTCCAATTTTATAAAATGAAATGGAAACGCAACTCCATTTCGTTGTCGCGGCATTTTTAATTATTTTTTGAAGAGAGGGGCGCAGACGTGACATCTTTTTCGTTTGAGCTTAAATGGCCATGGAGGTAACAAGCTTCAAATCAAGCTAGTAAAATAGACCCAGTGATGAAAAACAAGAGATAACTCTTCAAAGTAATTCTAAGTAATGTGCGAAGATAAAAAAGCAAACTTTTCGAAATACTTTTCTAGGGCACATACATCTTTCAATCATCCCTAGAGTCCACACCAAACTGTTGGAGAATTAATGTCATGCTGGTCATGGTGAGTGGATGTGTCGATGATGATGAGGGACGACTCTAGATATGGTCGGTGCAAGTTGTTCAATACGTCCACGTGATCATGTGAATACCATGTTATTCATTCTAGCATGTTCTTTGACACTGAAAAAATGCATTTAAAATTGTTAATGGGTTAAAAAATAAATAATTCGAGATGCTAAACATCTATATGGTACTAGTTATCCTTGAATTTGCATCGATAGTGAAGCACAGAAAGTCTTCCTTTGCCAGAAAAGAGAAAAATCCTGTCCTCCCAAGCTATACCAGAGAACGAATACACAAGGCAAAACAGAGTGAAAGCACCTAGAAGCAACCTATATGACAGGGACTGCCTGGATCTACTTGTGCTTTATATTTCTTACCACGTATTACGACATCTCAAACAGGCCAAAACATAAATTTTTATGGGCCAATCGAGCAGAACAGAGGAGCATGAAATCTAAAGATAGATCAAGGGAAAACTTTCAGTGTTGGTTTAGGTAAGTGAGAGCCTTACAAGATACTCTTATCTCAACCATTCCATAGCCGAGAATTGTCAAGCATTGAACTTCTTCCGCAGAGCCGAAGTGTAGCAGAAAGATCCGGTAGATATTGGGCCTATGCATGTTATCCATCATTCCTAAGGTCTACATCCAATGTTCATCGTTACGACGATGCAACAGTAAGATCCAAACAAAATTTGTAGTTGAAAGATCTCCCGGAGCCGCGGTGGCGGGAAGTGTAAGGGGTGTGAGGAGACATGGTCGGACCTGGTACACGCTCGATGGGTCGTGTGGTCTTCCTCATCGGTGCCGGTTTACGCCATTAGTGATTGATTCATCGCGGTCTTCTTAGTTTCAGCGTTGCATTGGATGCTATGAAGGATTCGATAGGTTTCTGTATTCACTCAATTCGCTCCCTCTGGGTAAGATTCTTGGTTTACCATGTACATGTGCTAAAGCGAGCTCTTCCTCTTTCCTTAGGGATCAGTGATTATTTGCTTTCTTCAGAGAAGAAAAATGAGGGGAGGCAAGTATCAGGAACAATCAAAGTTACTATAAATTAGTCTGTCAGTCATACGCGCGGTGGAAATCCATGGACCAAAATTGGACTCTTCTTCTTGAGTTCGCCAACTTCCTAACTCCTATATATTCCCATGTCTAAATTCAACATTACACGTCACCCAAATTTGATTCCTCTAAACTATACACCTGAGGATGTGCACGCCCACTACAACAGGGCAATGTAATAAACTGGTCTGGCCCCGCCTATGCCTGTAAACTGTGAAGTGAATATGAGTACTTGGCATTTTCGGAATCAGGTGGTTGTTTTGGCTGATGTGTTGGAGTAGCCCATTGAGCTCCCCGACTGTACCACTAGCGGGTCGCTCATCACCTCCTGCACCACAAACATCCAACAAAAACTTATGGCTCCTTGGTCATGATTAATGAACGCATACCTCTGATATATATAGATGTAGCTGATCAACTGTTTCTTTGTTAGATTAACAGGATAATTTGAGTGGGGACTGAAAAAGGGTTTATCTTTTAAGCTCAGATGATAGTGGAGAGACTTTGGCTTACCTGAAATGCGCAAATGTGAGAGTGATGAGGGGACGGCAGTGCACTGCCACCCAATATTGAGCAGTGCTGCAAGTTATCGTCAGCGAAATCTCTCAGCTTGGCGAGTTCTGCCAAAACAACCTTGCCGAGATCCGGCCGGTCTTTCCTTCTCATCTCAGCACATTGGAGAGCTATCTGTGCAAGGGACAAAGCCTCCTCAACTGGCCAGTCAGGTACGTCAGGGTCTAGCATCTCTGAGAAGTTTCCTTTCTCTATGGACTTGCTGATGTGGTGAGTGATGCCCATTGGTGATTTTGCCGAGATTAGTTGCAGAAGCACGATTCCGAAAGAATAAACATCGGATTTCACGCCTAGCATCCCCGTTTGCTGATACTCCGGATCGATGTAGCAGAAAGTGCCTGCGGTCGAAGTCATTCGGTACTGTGTTACATTTTCAGCAACTGAAGGAGGAACCAGCCGAGCCAATCCGACGTCGCTAATTTTGCTGACATAGTTGTAATCGAGCAAAATGTTGCCAGGTTTGAGGTCGCGATGGACTAGAGGCTCTGGCTTTGTCTGATGGAGGAACAGGAGGCCCGTGGCTACCTCTGCAGCAATTCTGAATCTAAGTTGCCAAGACAGAACGGGGGACTTGCCTCGCTTGAAAAGACGTTCCTCTAAGCTTCCATTGGCCATGTACTCATACACTAGACACCCGTACTCTGGGCAGGCTCCTAAGAGAAGCACCATGTTGGGATGCCTTATGCGGCTAAGTACTTCCACCTGCATCACCATGATTAAGGGACAGATTATGTTTGCTAATCTTCGTATTCATATATACATATGTATATGTCAACAGTACGTCTGTCCATGTCTTAGATCCTTTAATTTAACACCTAAAGATGACTGGGCTATATGTCATGCTTTAACTGTGTTTTACTTTGTCTTACGGAACTTTTGATTTGGCTTTGCTCAGATCTTCTTTGATTGATAGATTTACTATGGAGAGAAGATGGATTGAAGCATTGGAAAGTTTTTTGATGCATTAGAAAGGCCACCAGGAAGGAAGATATGCAAGAATCTAAATGCAAAATCCTTGTCTCTCCCATACCTCTTGTTGAAACTGCGACCTTCCGTGAGCTGCATCTGGACGCAAAACCTTAACTGCAACTGGTGTATGATCTAGGTAACACTTGAACACTGGGCCATAACCTCCCTCACCAACCTTGTGAGACTTGGCAAAGAAATTTGTCGCAGTTTCAATCTCTTCTATTGTGTATCGCCTGTATCTCACATCGCTGTGCTGCAGTTCATCCAATACCTTCTTTATATCTTCTGCCTCTCTGAGAGCTTTCATTTCTGCATTCAGTCTCCTTTGTGCTTCCAGCTCTGCAATTCTCTGTGCTGCCTCTGCTTGTTCAAGGGCTGCTTTGTACTTAGCTCTTTCTCTCTCTGCAATTGACAGAGCATCTTCCTTGGCATGTTGCACCTCGTCCAGTTTATGCTCTTCTTCGAATCTCCAGCGTTGCAGCTCCATTGCCTGAAGCTAACGCAATTAAAACAACTGTCGTTTACATAATTTATAATCGAAGCGCATGGTGATCATCCACACCTTTTGTTTTGCCACCAGTGCCTCCTTGCATGCTGTACTGTACATCTCCATTGTTTGCTTCAATTCCAACTTTAGCCTCCTCATTTCAATTTCTACATCATCCTGCATATTTTGTACAGAGAACATGGAACTTAAAAGTCATGTATTAATTCTTGATTGTTCACATATACAATTAGTATTCTCGTGTCTGAGTAAAAACAAATCTAGTATTCTTTCAGGCAATGCACACATACTCTAAACATTTTGGAAACAATCTGATGACAAATTTGAGGTAAGACTGGTAACCAAGCACTTTCCAGATCGCTTGAAATATCTCTTGGTTAGTTTTAGAACATCGAAACTGCTATAGTATGTCGAAGAGATGTCTTAGAATAAGAAAACATTACCATATTCTGTGATGAGTGCGAGCAGGATGTTCGCGCACTCTCTTGGGAGATCGGTGACAATTCATATGATGAACTGAAATCGATATATTTCTGGAGTGAATGAATGGATGACCTATCTGGGCTGGTGGAGAGCCTGGCGGGGTGAAAGGAGTCCATTCGGTCATAGAGCGAGGACGGTTGATCTGTGCTTGATCTTCCAGAGCTGATGAAAGATATGTCAGTTTCTACTTCTGGCATCATCCCTGCTGCATATGCTGACGGGCCTCTTCTTTTATCCATTGGTGACCTGTTTCATTATTTTTTCATTGAACTCGCTGAATGAGTCTAGACTTATAAAACCAGCAGCATGACATGATCACAATGAGAGTATTCAACCTATGCTGCCTCTTCCCCTGCTCTCACAAGTCACGAGACTTGCAACTATATGGACCCAATATCCAACTTGACATGCATCAAGGATAGTCAAGGAAAAAAAAGCACTTCTTCTTGCCAAAGATTCGTCTCTTTGTAAATTGAAACGTCTATAGACTATAAGCATTTGAAACCCCCATATGCATTCGACCATTAAAAGAAGAAAAAAAAACATATGCACTCTTTCTGGAAATGGTCTAAGATTTCACGACTTACTTGATGGACTCATTGTGCATGGCAAGAGAAGACTTGATTGATGTGTGATCTGCAAATAATAGAAGGCTCCAACAGTCTACATTTTTGCTATGCTGTAAGCAATGACGGAAGTGGTTGGTGAGATACACGAACCTTTTAAACTGTTCTGCAGGTGTTTTTCAGAACCGGCTGTCTGTTCGTTAAGGTTCTCTATTTGGTCAAGAAGAGGGGAGGCATGAGGAGATGGACGAGAAGCATTCCGCACGGAAGAGACCTTTCCTTTGGAGATGACGTAAACTGTGCAGAAATCTGGTGCCCCTTTTGATACACTGCTTGGGATGTTTATGTGCTTTAATCTAATTAAGAAAAACCACGAAGTTTAGGCCTGTTTGAAGTACTCATATTGCAGAGTGCACGTTTGATTGTCCTATACATAATGTTTTTTTGTAGAGCCAGGTTCACACCCAGCGTAAGTACGCATTTCTTCTCGTGTTTGTGTCCTTGGAAGTTGGCGTGAAGATCATTCTACTTAAAAGTTTGTAAACTTCTGATTGAGTGAAGATCTTTCT
Organism: Eucalyptus pauciflora; assembly: GCA_007663325.1. Lineage (NCBI taxonomy): Eukaryota > Viridiplantae > Streptophyta > Magnoliopsida > Myrtales > Myrtaceae > Eucalyptus > Eucalyptus pauciflora. The sequence continues at coordinate 693,429 of VMYD01000038.1, read as the reverse complement.
GATTCTTCATTAGTGCCGTATCTCATTTCCGTTTTATTCGTCAGATCATGTGATTCGCTTCTGAGGTTTTGTCTCAGGGGTGGTGTGTAGAAAAGTTCAAAATCTTTGTAGAGCTAGTGCAAATAAGTAGGGAACACGACGTGACAAGCTCATATGAAAGCTAAAATGAGATGCTCTATGACCGACCCCGCATTGCATAAAGGAAGAAGAATCACGGATGGTTCGGTTTCACATACAGCTCTATTTTTAATGAGATGCCCGAGACGTTGGAGAAAAATTAGAAAGGGAAAAAGGGTAGAATTTTAGAGGATAGAAGCTGCCACCTGATGAATCCATGACGATGCGAAGCGCCGAGAACCAAAAGCTCTATCCCGGCGTAAGAGACGTATTCTGTAATTGCTCTGGCCACGTCCACGTCCTCCAGTATGACATCTAGGCAATGTATCTGATCCAAGTTACTGAATTTGTGAATGTAAGTAATAAATGAGGCAAAGAATGTTGCATCATGCTTGTTTTGCTTATGAAAGATGGCGGGAAAATTGCAGTATTGAAGGGAAAGGACTTGATGCGTACGTCTTTTCGGGTGCAATAACAATGGAAGGTGAGAAACAGGTCCTTGTTTAGCCTCTGCAACTCTTGCTTGTGCGGCGACGAGCCTTCATAATGGGAAGCCGTGTGGGGCTCATGATTGTGGTGATGGTGTCGCGCTACTTCAAAATGGGAAGCCGTGTGGGGCTCATGATTGTGGTGATGGGGCTCATGATTGTGGTGATGGTGTCGCGGTACTGCATCCATCGAAGAGAGAGAGAGAGTTAAATGTACATGTCTGATCCATTTCCATGAGGCATCATGTCATATCATAGCTTTGAAAATGGCAATCAGCAAGCTACTCAGAAAGAGAGAGAATGAAGAATGTAGCATGGTAACTTACTGGAAGCGGAGGAGGCGTTATGGTGGACATGGATGAGGATGACGGTTTGGCCCTTGGAGAGGATATTATCGGCGGCCCACCGGATGGCGTATTGGCATCCTTTGTCCCTGTCGATGGCGACGGCCACCAATCCATTCCTCATCGCGGTTTTCTTCTCCACATGACCCTTTCCTACCCACATTCTGTCTGTCTGTCTGTCTCTCTCTCTCTCTGTGGAAACTGAGGATCAAACGGATTGATTCTTGGGTGGGTGACAAGAAAACCTTGGACTGTGTTTGATGGTCAGAGCTCCCTCCTGAAATGGTGTACCCGCTATTTTCTCTTCTTCAGGCATCAAAGGTTGTGTTTTCTTTTCCTGTCTGTTCCCCCGTCTTAGTGCACAAAAGGATCGAGCATCAGTCACTAAAAATAGCTAGGAGGAGACCGTAAGATGAGACTCCTATAATCTCTCTCTCCCCCACTCTTCCTCTCTCTCTCTCTCTCTCTCTTTTCCCAAGTTGGTAGCTCAGCTCTGGCCCAAGGAAAGCAAAAAACGTTGGAAGTTCAGCATTTTGACTTGCTTTGCATATTTTAAGGGTAGGATTATTTGCCATCAAGTCTTATATAAAAATTATTATGGAGGTAACGACCGTCTTTGAACTTTTGCTCATTCAACGTCATCTCCGTACCTCTTTTTGTTCGATGTCGTCCCTGTATGTTTGAAGATTGGTTCACTGCGATCTTTCCGTTAAAATTATAGGCGGAATTTGCTAAATTTGCTAATGTTGATGGATAGTCCGTCTACTATAGAACTTAACGTTAATTTTTATTCAATTTCGTCCCTATACTCTGTTTAGTTGTTCAATTTAGTCCCCGAAGGATTTTCTTTTCCCTCTCACTTGCGTCGTGTCAAATTTAGGTTTAGTCTTGATACAAATACTCATTGATTACGTAAGGACCCGGGGGCTATCAATATGTAATACTGTCCGCTTTGGGCCACTAGCCCTCACGGCTTTAAAATATGCCCGACAAAGTAAAGAACCTAAGCTTTATCAATTAGTTCAGGAATCCCCCATTGGTGATGTGGGACAAAATACATGCACTTAGCCTCGCCCGCTTTTTGGGTCACAATTGCCCACTGGCGCAGCCTCCCCTGCCATCCCGACCACACCACCCACCCTTAGGGTTTGAGTCATCATGTTCTCCATCCCTTATAGCACTGCGCCCTCGCAGTGACCCCACACGCCGTCAGAAGTTGGCCCCGTAAGGATCCTTGAAAGTCGGCTCTCATACCACCTGTAAGGACTTGGGTGTTATCACAGTGTAATATTGTCCGCTACCTATAAGCTAAGAAGTACCGACACTCTCCGGAAGCCTTCGTGTCGTGTCCGACACTTTGACACTTGTCCGACATGCTTCGACACGCTTTGATACGTTCCGACAAGTGGTCAACTCTTCTCGACACGCTCCGACACGTGAGTCCGAAATTTCGACACGCATTTCGACACACACGTGGTCAATTTTAAAATTTTTTAATACTTGAGGGTTCAAAATGTAAATATATGAAAAATAATGAAAATAACAAAAATAAAGGGGAAAGAAGAAAATTCTCACTTTCAAATTTCTCACTTATAAGTTCTGATCTTCTCGTGAGTGACGATGGAACGCTCCTCTTCTTGTCGACATCGTTCTGTTGCCCCCACATACTTAAAGTTATAATTTTTTTTGCTTCTTTCCGCCTCTCGCAAGCATCGCTTACGAGTTATCTCTTTTAGTCTATGTTATTGGCTTGTGAGTTATCTCTCACATTTTCCGTGGCGAATTTTTTCTTTTGGTCATACTTCGAGAGTTCTTGTCTTGTATTTTTATTTTTCTCGAACCTTGTTTTGCAGAGGAGCTCTAAGCTAGTCTATATCATGAACTCTGAACTCTGTCTAAGACTATAAGAAATCTCACTAATCTTCGACAAGTATAAGAAAATAGGACATGTTCCTTCAAGTTTACTCTTTCATGTTTGCAATTTTTTATTTTCTCGTTCAATCTCTGTTAAATTAAAACAATGAATGATATTAATAAATGTTGGATTAATATTTTTAGTATAAATTAATTCTATGTTTTTTTTTAATTATTATTTATTTATTTTTGTATTTATATATATTTAATATATAGCGTATCGGAATGTGTCGGAATTCTTTATTTTTTGAGAAATGACGTGTCGGTGTGTCGTGTCCGTGCTTCATAGCCTATAAGGACTTCGGTGTTATCACAATGTAATATTGTCCCGCTTTGAGTTTGGGTTTTTATCCCTCATAGCTTTAAAACACATTAAACAAAGTAGAGAACCCAAGCCTTATCAATTAGCCCATAACTCTCCTTTGGAGATGTGGGACATAAGACATGCGCTAGCCCAAGTATTATCACAGTAATATTGTTTGCTTTGGGTTTTTAGCCCTCATAACTTTAAAACACGTTAAATAAAGCAGAGAACCCAAGCCTTATCAATTAGCCCATGACTCCCCTTCCCGGTGATGTGGGACAGAAGACATGCGCTAGCCCATGACTCCCCTTTTTGGCGATGTGGGAAATAAGACATGTGCTTAGTCTCGCCCGCTTTTTGGGTCATAGTCACTCGATGGTGCAACATTCCCTGCCATCTCAATCATGCTGCCCACCCTTAGGGTTGTCACATTCATGTAATGACTTGGAGGCTACCACTGCGTAATATTGTTTGCTTTGGGCATCTATATAGAATTGCCAAAAGGTGGTTGTTGATTGGAAATAGAAGGGCAAAGCTTTGGAGAAATAGGCGACGAGGCCGGAGGGAAATGGCTTTCGATCCTTATTTTGGAAGACTCGAATCCTTGATTTGGGCTAGCATCCACTTTCAGGGTCATGCCAAGAAATAATGAACTTGACCATGTGCTATATAGGGGTGAGTATGGTCCGGGTTGGTCTGGGCCACCCCATAACCCTAGGACCAACCCGTATAGTATCGGTCCTCAATTTTTAGGACCGAGGACCGACTCTATTGAGCTTGGGACCAAGGACCGGACCTACCCAATGGGTTCGGTCTGGTTCCAGGGTCAACCCGGGACCGATCGATAGTTTTTTTTGTCTTATTTTTTATACTCCCTAAAAAAACAAACTTACAAATTCAAATTACACATCCATCGACAATGCGGCATTGTGCAACTAAACTATAAATACCAATACATATTTAGCACATTTAAGATGACACAATCCATGGGCAATGAGTTTCGATGTATTGGGGGTATCCGTATTTATAGAAGCTTTAATTTTCGTGCTTATCCTAATTGTTGGTTTAGTTTATGTATGGCGAAAATGTAATATAAATTTCGTACCTGCTAATCGCTCATCGAGATATGAGACAAGTTGGAAAGTTCTTGTAATCATCTATCTTTAATATTCATAACACCATATGCAAAAGCGTTTTCCTGCATTTGATCATGTAGAGTCCACTCAACCAAAAAATGAGCTTCACACCATTTGACTAGCATTTGATCATGTAGAGTTTATTCAACCAAAAAATGAGCTTCACACCACTTGACTAGCATTTGATCATGTAGATACCACTCAACCAATAAATGAGCTTCACACCACTTGACTAGCAAATCACCGTAGCAACTACAGTACTACTCTACTCTTCAAAAACTTCTACCATTCGACACAAATTGAAAAGCAAAGTGCATCTGAAATTCATTAGTATAATACAATTAAACCATAAAAAGTTCAAAATACTTAATATAAGCCATGAATATATAACTTCACATCTTGTTAATTCACTTGAACTTCTAAACACCTGAAAACAAAACAAACAACAAACGACACATAATTAATACTCAACAAAAGTTTTAAATTGAAATTACTATTGGTGCTATTGATAGAACATCTCAATATAATATAATATAACATACATTTTACTTAGGTTTGAATATATAAAATAATTATAAATAATATAATATAATAAAATATAATATAATATACATGGTTGGTTCAGGGTTGGACCGACCCAAAACTCTTAGGACCGAGAACTAATCCGTACAGTGTTGGTCCTGGAATTTTAGGACCAAGGACCAACCCAGTCCCCTTGGGAATCGGACTAGGACCGGCAGGGTTGGGCTGGTCCAGGGTTGACCCTAGACCGCTGCTCACCCCTAGTGCTATATTACCATATTTTCTGTATCTATCTATAGAATTGCATATGATGCAACAAAAGTGTGTATGAAAGTGTCTATTTGGTTACCAAATCACGCGTTAGTAACTTAATAACAAATTTTTCTCGCTTAATTTAATTATCTACAAACATTTATATTGATAGCTTATCAACATCACATAACGTATTGACCTTTATAAGAAGTTATTGACTTCGATCTAACCGGGGCACCTATATTTGTCACATTAGGATTCCAATTAATTTGGGTCATTTACTGACACTTTTTTTTTTCATACTTTTATGATTACCAAATACTTTAATGATGTTAGTGACTTTTGTTCAATTATGACTTACCAAACTTTAGAGTCCGAGACTTTTGTTCAGAATTTACCGATCTTAATATGACCAACTTGCCGGCGTTCATCCCATTAGATGCCGACTGATTTTAGTTACTTGATAACTTTTGGTTTTGTCATAAAAACTTGTTTAAGGCGAATATGTTATTTTTTGAGCAAATTTACATTTTATCTTCCTGGAGGAATTAACTTTTAGTCCTTATACTTAATGTGGTCACAATTCTAATCTTGATAATTTTTTATTTTTCCAATTAAAGTCCTTCTGTTTAATTTCCATTTCATGTTTGCCAAAAAATTACTGAGTTGGTACTGACTTATCGACACGTGGCTCCTACGTGTACAAACCTCTAAAACAAATTGCACTTTTTGGTCCCTGCAGTGCATACCATATTACATGAGAATGATAGGTGCGTTTGTTACACGGAAAATGAGTGCTGTGAAAAACATTTTCAAAAAAGTAATCGTTTTTACCACTTATAAAAATAAATGAATGAATTTTTTTTTATCACTCACGACAATCGTTAGGCAATAGATTGTTATTAGAAGACATTTTTCATTGATTAATTTTTCAAAATAATATAAACAATTATTTTTCGAAAAATTATTTTCTAAATAACTCATTTCCGTGAAACAAATGTATCCTTAGTCTCAACTTTGTTTTAGTGACAAAACTAAGCCCTATATTACTTTTCAACGATAATGTAATTACTTGCATCAGTTTCTATCCAAAATCTCACGAAAATGTCAAATCAAGACCAATTAATAAGTGAATGATGCCTCTATTTACAAGTGTGATTACTAGATTCACCGTCTCACTAAAATTAATTCGACTACATGCAACGATGTCATCCTTTTTTTTTCAGTTTAGATCTATATCTAGAGCTAGTCCATAAAAAAGAAAAAGATATAGATGACCTTTTAATCTTTTAGACATGACTAGCTCACTATATAATCGGCCAAACGCTTAAAATGTTTCATAAGAGCTCTTCCAAATCTAGCCATATCGACGAGATAAGAGAGCTCAAATATGGAATCGTTTTGTACTTAGTTGTGTAGAGGATCGAACCTGCATTGTGTGTTTTAATCCACACAAAAATCCATACTTTTGTCTCTATAAGATACGGCCGCCACACAGTTCAGTCCGATTTGTCGATTCTTGTGTTTATTTTTTATTTTTGAAATTGTCATTCAATATTCTTATCCAAATGTTTTCATCCCAATTAAATAGAATTAAGTCGAAACTTTGAAGTTACAATTACTGTAAATTTGTTCAGCATTCCCTCTATATGGATATTGACATAAAAAAAGAGAGTATAACAGGTCAATATAAATCCCATAAATAAATGATTTGTAGTATGATCTTACAAGTACAAGGGATTTTCATGTCGAGCGCTTCTTTGGACCTTGTGGTCATTGAACTAACCAACTGTTTTTTTTTTTTCTTTTTTTTTTGTGCATAGCGCTGGCTTTTCAGGAAAGTCAAATCATTTAACACACGATGATGCATCTGCATCATCTTCATCAGCATCCAAGCTCTGCCTTCTTCAAAAGCATCAGCAAACTTTCAGTAAACTTTAACAGAAACAAGAAAGTTACATGAAGTTTCCGCTGCTCTGGTCTACCCTAAAGCTCCTTAAAGTAAGCCAGGCTGACCAAAAGCATGTTTTGGTTTCTTTCGTGAACTTTAAATACAATGGATACAAGACAGGTCCTTCTGGTCATCAAATATACACAGTGACATTATACACAAGGCTATATACTCTGTTTCATCAAAGGGCCCTTCATGATGGATGAACCTGCCTGCGACACTCCGGGAAGCCCACTAGTATCCACTCCCCGGCAAACAGTACAATGCGACATAGGCTGAATGAAAACTCATCGATATATTCTGCAAGCAAAGCATGATTAAGTAAATTGGAGAGCAAAGTTCAAGTTTAGAAGATAGGATATGTTTCATTGCAACGTAATGCTTTTGGGTGCTTGATTAGGCATCAAGTGATCAAATTCGTCCTATGTTCTACAGTACAGGAAATTGCATTCATATAAAATGCAGGGGAAAATGTTAAAAGAAAGTTCCAAACCTGCTGGGAATAATCACCGTCTTCCATTTATCAATTGATTAGCATCTTCCCGACATGGGGCAATGCAGAATTGAGAAAAGTTAAAACGGTGTATATGATGAAGATGCTAATCGCAAAGTTATACTCTGACCGAACTAGCTGTTTATGCAGAGAGTGTTGGAGTGGCTCCTTGAGCTTCCTGAATGCACGAGCAAAGGATCTTTTGTCACCTCCTGCCACGACATTCTGGAAACAAGTCAAGCCTTCTTATTATGTTAGAAGTGTGCTTTAAGTAGAGATCTTAGTGGGGGCGGATGTTTTGAGCCAGTTTCCAGATTTTAGTAAAGAGAATTTGTTTTTACCTGGGCATCGGAAACGTAAGAGTGATGAGGAGACGGGGTTCTGGCGCCAACTGATAATGAGCCATTTTGTATGTTCTCCTCAGCAAAATCTCTCAATCTGTTAAGCTCTGGCAAAACCACCTTGCCAAGATCAGGCCGATCCTTTCGTCTTAACTCTGCACACTGCAGAGCTAGCTGTGCGAGGCAGAAGGCCTCCTCAACAGGCCAATTAGGCACATCAGGGTCTAGCATCTCCAAAAAGTTCCCGTTCTCTATAGATGTGCTGACGTTATGAGTGATACCCATTGGTGGTTTCCCTGTGATTAATTGTAGAAGGACGATCCCAAGAGAATATACATCAGATTTTACGGCAAGCATTCCAGTTTGTTGATATTCGGGATCAATATAGCAGAAGGTTCCTGTGGTCGATGTCATTCGGTACTGAGTCACGTTTTCAGCAACGGAAGGAGGAACAAGCCTTGCCAATCCAACATCACTGATCTTGCTGACGTAGCTGTCACCGAGCAAGATGTTGCCTGGTTTAAGGTCTCGGTGGACTAGAGGCTCTGGTTTTGTCTGATGGAGAAACATAAGGCCTGTGGCTACCTCTGCAGCAATTCGGAATCGAAGTTGCCAAGAAAGAACGGGGGATTTGCCTCGCCTGAAAAGACGGTCATCTAAGCTTCCATTGGCCATAAACTCAAACACTAGACACCCGCGCTCAGGGCAGGCTCCTAAGAGGAGAACCATGTTGGGATGCCTTATGCGGCTAAGTACTTCCACCTGCATCATCATGGTCAATGGACAGATTAAATATGATAATGTGATTAAATTCACTGCAATTCTGCTTCCTCTTTTTGAAAATTATTGTGAAATAAAAAATAAAAAAATCTCTTGTGCCTCACTAGTGAAAGAATGGGAAGAATCCTGAATTGCATAACCTTTTCTTTATCACCAGGGACTATAATAGCTTCATTGGCGGTATTAAGTTTCTAGAAGATATGCATTTAATGAATTTTTGAAGTATCTCAATCATGTTTTAGCTGTAATTAAACAGAAGTTAGATGTCCAACATTTGCTTCGACCGTCAGCTGCTGGCTTTCCCCATCTCTCCTAAAGTTCCCCCACTCTTTGGACCGAGCTGTATACTGCCATTTACTTGGTGGCATTTCCATGACGTTCTCAGTTCCTCAATTGACGACAAACAGTGACATTTGTGAGTTACAAAGCAAGAAATGTGCAAGGCTTCAAAAAAGTTTCAATTCTTCTCTCTCACCTCTTGCTGAAACAGTGATTTTCCATGAGCTGCATCTGGACATAAAACTTTAAGTGCGACTGGCGTATGATCAAGGTAACACTTGAAGACTGGCCCATAACCTCCCTCCCCAATCTTGTAGGACTCATCAAATGAATTTGTTGCAGCTTCAATCTCTTTGATAGTGTACATCCTGCATCTTGCATCACTGCGATTTAATGAATCCAAGACCTTCTTCATCTCCTCTGCATTTTTGAGGGCTTTCATTTCCACATTGGCCCTCCTCAGCGTTTCTAATTCTGCTCGCTTCTGTGCTGCATCGGCTGCTTCAATGGCTGCTTTGCACTTAGCCCTCTCCTTTTCTACAATTGATAATGCAGCTTCCTGAGCAAATTGTGCCTCTTCAAGACGTCGCTCTTCTTCTAGTCTCCAGCAATGCATCTCCATTTCCTGAAGTTAGTTTGGTTTAAGCAAGTACCTTATTTTCACATGAAATAAGTACTTCTCTTCTCAGTACCTTCTGTTTTGCTGTGAGTGCTTCTTTGCATGCTGTACTATACAGTTCCATTGTTTGCTTCAGTTCTAACTTCAGCCTCCTCATTTCAGCTTCGACTTCATCCTGCATTATTTTAATATGGAAAGAAAGGTCGGAAGTCATCACATAAGAATTTCACTTGTACTGCGATGATTATCTTTCTTGGAAACATGACTATTACTTTGATGGATCTAGGTTTTTCAAGAGACTATTAAACCGTGACAGAATATTTATACCTGTGGAGTACAGACATCTTTGTAATCATCTTTTACTCGGCTATGTGCAATTAACACTCGCCTTTTGTTTACCTTGTATGAATGCAATTTGAGATTTGGTCATCCAGTTCTCTTGCCTTGTTTTATACTATTAACAATTGCATGCTGAACACATACACTACATTGTGAATGGCACTATAATATAAGGCCCTTTCTCATTTGCAATAGAAGATGATTCTTGTTCGGCCTAATTAACAGTTATGACTGTTTCTGCAACTGAAGAGCGCAAAAAAAATCACCTATTACATCAGAAACTTGTTTGAGATATGCAGGAACCAATTTATGACACCTCAATTTCCTACGCTTTAAACTTCTTGGAATAATATATGCGAAAGAAGAATATGAACTCATCATGCCGATAGCTCTTAAAACCATCTCAGGGTAGGTGGGCATTTCTTTACTTAGTCGTATTAGATAAATTTACTTGCAACTTGTCATGGAAAAGTAATTAATTACCATGTATTGTGGCAGATACTTGTAAGTCTGAGATTGAGAAAAGATTACCATGTTATGTGATGAATTTGATGTTCGTCTGCTGTCATATGAAGCTGATGAAAATCCATGCAGAGAATTGGGGTCGGCGAACTTGTGCATTGAATGAACGGATGACCTATCAGGACTGGTGGAAAGCCTTGGAGGGTGGAAGGAGTCACTATGGTCATAGAACACGGAGGATGTGCGTTCTGTACTTGGCCTTCCCGAGCTGACAAATGATATGTCAGAATCTGGCTCCGACATTATCCCCGCTACATATCCAGGTGACCTTCCTCTATCCCATATTGACCTGTTTTATTATCACAGGCCCAGTGAGTGCACATTTGAAGAAACTGAAGCTGTGAACTGCAGTGACAATGTTCAACCAATTCTCTGCCTCTCCCCTCTCATCATTACTACCTCTAATTAAATTGATGCGCATCCAAAATAGTCAAGAATATATATCACGCTTCTTTATAATCATTTTTTTTTTTTCCTTTTGAACTGCACTTGCTTAGGATATATTGTTTGCAACCCCATATTCCTTGGAGGGTTTCCATCTTTTTCACTGGCGGTGAATAAAGATTTATGATTTTTGAAACTTACTTGATAGACTCATGTTGCCCGCTGAGAGGTCTAGGCAAGGGTCTTTCTGCAGCCATTGGAACACTCCAACAGTTTAATATTCTTGTAATGCTGAAGCATATCTGAAGTGATCGAGGAGAGAAATGAACCTCTTAAACTGTTCTGCAAGTATCTTTCAGAACCGGCTGTTTTCTCTTTGAGGTTCTGTATTTGGTCAAGAAGAGGGGAGGCATGAGGGGCCGGATGAGAAGCTTTCCGCACAGAAGAGACCTTTCCCTTGGAGATGACATAAACGGTGCAGAAATCCGGTACCTCTTTTGAGACATCGCTTGGGATATGCGAAGACTTTAATCTGTTGGAGAAAAATCACCAACTTAGGTAGATCTACACAAACTCTGGTGTTTGTAGCATTAATATTAAGGATGATGTGCAAATTTCATTCTCTTCTTCCTCTATATTACAATCTTTCATAAAGGAAGTTTGTGTATCACTGCATGATGCACCCATGCCTTCCCCTGAGTATTTTTTGAGTCATGAGGAGTTGGTGTCAGAAACACTTCCTGAATGTTGTTTGTGCAAGCAGATTTGCCATCTCTGTTTGGTAAATCCAGTACTCAAATAAAAGATCAAATACCTCAATTAGTTTACATGTGACAGTAAGTCTTGCTATAAAACTTCATAAGTGAAACTATTTGCAGAGGTTAAATAAAGTATATACGTTTGCTTTTAAAAAAGTAAGAAAGGAGATAAAACAAGATATTGTCTGCAAATTTTCTATTGGACACAAGTAGAGGTTGTTACCTGATGAAGCCATGCCGAGATGAAGCACCAAGAACCAAGAATTCAATTGCAGCATAAGAGACATAGTCAGTAAGTGCTCTGACCACGTCTGTATCTTCCAGTACAACATCTACGCTATGTATCTGATTCAAGCAACTAAATTTGTAAATAATCAGAAAGAAAGGGAACAAGGGATGTGGAAACCGAATTCTACATATACATTGAAGGAGCGAAACAACACTATAAAAAAGATGAAGCACAAACATAAGGATTCTGTTAGAGATTGTCCACAAACAAAGTACTTGTTGAACATCTAATTAAGGAAAATTTCAATTTCCAAATAACCAACTTTTTTCAGGTAATGTGCGTAACTGGTGCCTTCAAATTTGAAACTTTCCTCGTCAGGCAAGCATAGGATGTGCTTCAGGGGCACTTGTTAACACGATCTGAAATATTGATACAGAAAGGATATTCAGCTTTTTGACTTACATCTTTTCGAGTGCAATAAGAATGGAAGGTGAGAAACAGTCCTTGGTTGGCTTGTCGAGGTCCTGCTTCTGTCGGGGGGATGAAATTCCATGAGCAATGTCAAAAGTTGAATGGTGATGGTGATGATGATGTTGCTGGCGGCGGTGGTGGTGGTGGTGATGTTTGTGTGCAACTGCAACCAATCAAAAAGAGAAATAGTCAGTCACATGCTTTTTGGAACCTGCAGGAGCTCCCAATGTCTGGTAATGGATTATGCCATGCAGGGTGATACATAACATCACATTGCTAGCATTTCATGTAATAGTTTGCTTTGCTCGGTCAATTTCCTCTAGTTTTTCTTGATATGACCAAACGTGATGACAAGTTTATGATGTATCTGCGATGGGCTGGAAACTGAGGATGCAAAGCGTATTCGAGACTGAAATGCAATCTTGATTTCTATGTATGAGAAGAGATAGATGCGAATGAAAATGGTATACATACAAGAAGAGTCGTCGTGAACATGAATGAGGATGACAGTTTGGCCCGTCGAGAGGAGATTATCACCGGCCCACTGGATGGCACATTGGCTGCCATTGTCCTTGTCGACGGCAATTGCAACTAATCCGTTCCTGGTGCTGGTTTTGTTCTCCCCATGACTCTTTCCAACCCACATTCTTTCTTCTCTGTGACAAGAGCTCAATGCTTCTTTCCTTTTGCCTTTTGGTTATAGGTAACGATAACTGTGGAAATGTGCTTGATCAAAGCTTCTGAAAATAATCTGGTGGTTCTCTCTTGTGCAAGTGAAAAAAATCCAGTAGTTCTTTTGTTCCTTCCATATCAGTGAAGAATTGGTACCAGACGTTAATGTGGCTAATAATAGGGAAGAAAACAAAGATGAGACTCCCCTCTAATCTCTCTCTCTCTCTCTCACACGCACACACACAGATATCTTAAATTGAGGAGGACCTTTCTTGTTTTGAATCTGGTCAAACAAAATGCCAATAAGAGAAAACTCAAATCACTAGCTTGGTTCATTGGGATAAACAAAGTACAATATTGTGGATATGCGCACGTGTTAATGGATCTAAGAACAGTCATTATACCCGTCCTGCTATCTTAATCGACAACACCATTTGTAGTTCTAGGTTAGCACATAATGTGGCACCCTAACTCGATTTCTGCTTACAGAAAATGGCCCAGCCGGAGCTCACGATTCCATGACGTGGCTCAACAAATCAGCCTTACCATCATACAGATCAAATGGGTTATATTTGCATGGATCGAAGAATTTTCTTTCCTTGTGTATCATCAAGAGGACAGCGACATTAAAATGAATAAATTTCTGCGAAATATCGCATCAGTTCCTGTTCTAACAGAAGATGAAAACGACGCAATTTTTACTCAACACCAGAAGAAAAGGTATAGAAACAATACAAATGCTCCATTGCACCCCATAAGGTGTAGATAGAACGTGTATGAAAACTTGTATTTGATCATTTACATTATTTCTGTATGAAAACTTGTATTTGATCATTTACATTAGTAATGTTGATTATATTAGAATGAACTGTGGATACACCATCATCTTAGCTTCGACCATCCATTCTAGGACCGCAAGTCCTTCGGATCTATGAAACCAGAAAAACCACCCACATGGGTTTTGAATTCTGTTATGCCGATGAAATCTACATTTTCTCAATATGGAAGCCGTGAGGACATGCCTTGTTTCTTCAGAGGACTTTCGACGGTAAAGGAACCCGCCTGCTATACTCTGCCAGAGCCCACAATGGGTATATGTTCCTGTAAGCGGCGTAGTGTAACATGCAGTTCTTCATGAAAACCCCAGTGATTTCCTGCCACCCGAAGTTATTGACTATTAATAATCACGGCAGCCATAGTTCATGCTTCGATCATGTTGTTTCATCGTAAGATAATATGCGTTGAGTAATCGTCTCTGGGTTCTCCTAGCTGTATGGGCTTTTGCAGAGGGAATTCTTTCCAACGATATCGGGGGCGAGCACTCTTTTATATCCGAGATATTAACACTATATAATGAGATCAAAAGTTATAGGAAGGTACAAACCTGTTGGGGATAATCGCCATCTTCCATCTGTGAATTGATCAGCAGCTTTGCAGCCCGGTGCAATGGAGTCGGATCCCTCTCCATCTGATAGTAGATGAAGTACCAAAGTCAGAAACTTCACATGGAATACTGATTTTTACTATCACAAAAGTATGGTTAATGCGATCTGAGATCCAAACATCAAGATCATCCACTGACCTGCCCTGCGTGAATCAAACCCATCATAGCCCAAGCGGAGTGCACCAGATTCGATCTGTTCCCTTCAAGCGGTACGTATTCCTACATCGACCGAAATGACCATTAGAAAATTCAAGATTTCCATGTCGCTAGAAAAGCTTGCAACAAATACAGCTAAAGCCGAACATGCTGTAGAAGGTCCCTCTAGAAATTACCTTCTTCGGGCAAGAAAGATAGCTCTCTCCCCACCCACCATCCTGCAACTGTGTTTGCAGAAGAAAAGCGACTCCTTTGCGCATAGCTGCACAATTGCTATACGTCTTGCCAGCAGCCGCTAGTCCTCCAAGCGCAAACCATGAGCCGTATGTAAAACAGACTCCCCAGTTCCCATACCTGCAAAAATTGCTCAATTGGTTAGTCTTTTCCTTAATTAATCTGAAATATTCAGAAGTGCCTAATGGAAAAGGAACATACCACGAGCCATCTGGATTTTGTATGTTCTCCAGAAACTGTACAGCGTTTACTAAGAAATTCTCAATCTCCTTCTTCCTGTGGCCAGGATACAACTTCCTGAACATAACTAACGCATGGATAGCTGATGATGTGCATTCAACATATTCATGCTCGACGACAATGTCCGCAAAGAACTCTGTTGGATTTAGGAGCTGCAAGTGACACATGATGAGAAATAATGTCTTCGTTTAGTAATTTGTTAACAAAGAAACATGTCTTAGTCTGTCAGGACCATCAAGGAATTCCCACAAATTTTGTTAAATACTTACTTCTAGCCATTCCTGGGCTCCTGCAGGTTCCCATGCAGACAAACCGCCATTTTTACTCTGAAACAAGTGATAAGCATGGTTGATGTGATGATACTATAATTATATATCATACTTGGGAATCTGAAAAAAGTTATGAAACTCAAAGAAAGACTCAAATAGCCACACAATTTTTGGGATGCATGGAGCAAACAAAGTTTGGTCAATATATCTTGTCTAGGTCAGATAGTTTCTCAAGTCTTGCTCAGGAAAGAAAAACAATGGTGTACTCACTTGTAGAGAAAGTAAGACATTGACAGAATCGTACAACCTCTCTGGCTCCATCTTCTCACCAACAATTTCAGGTGGCATCATTGAGAAAAGTAAGCAACACTGAATAAACAGGAAAAGAGATTCAGTGAGAAACAGAGCAATTTAGGATTGAATTGAACCTGCGGATGCTGTGCAGTCATAGTAGTATTACCTTCAGACCTTCTGCAGTGCAATCAGATACTTGCCAACCGTGATCTTGATCTGAAAATGTCCAAGATCCTTTAGAAATATGACGGTGCATGCTTTCGAAGTCACCAGATGGATTGTCCTTGACCTGGAATTTTGTAGACAGATTGAGGCAGTTCAGCTTACAAGAGGAAGCAAAAGAAACAAGGAAAAGGTTTTGAGGCAAACAGGCGCTTGCAAGAATAAAAATTCAAACCTGAGATTTTTTAATGAAGTCATGTCCTCTAGCTAATACCGGTGCTATCTCCTCAGTCATATTACTGGCAAGCAAAGCTTGGATGGCAAAGCCCGTATCCCACTCCTGGCTACCAAAACTCTGCATATGAATGAGCCAAATACCATACTAAGTTTTCCTCTAGATGGTCTCACTTTATTAAATCAATCTTCTCGTCATTATAACTGTACTTTCATCTTTCAAATATGCAGAAAAGTATTTATCAGTTCAAATTTGAGCCCAATTCTGTTATAGGTCATTGACACTACTACTAACCTGCATCTTCATTCCATCTTCAGCCACCCAAAGGTAATCCGGTATCCTCGCGAGATGCTTCTTGAAATAGTCACCGTCTGGGTCTTCTACCCAGCAAGCAAGCATGCACAACACCTGTCCGGGTCCAAAGCAAAAGATATATTCTCAGTGTTGTTTCCCATGATGTGTAAATTTTGCGATTTGTGTCTCTCTCCTCTTTGAATGTACGTCTTCATTACCTTTTCGACACATCCAATTGTGATGTATCGACTGTTCTCATCCTCATAGTGAATGTGCTTCATCGTCACCTGAAGAGCCTTTTCTCTAAGTTTATTAAGCGGCCAACGGTTGAGAAAAGGCTCTGTGCATACGTAAAGACTATCCCACATTAGATCCTGTATCAAAGGATGGGGATAGTAGAGATCCTCCTGCAACAACAATTCGAATCATTTTATTAAAAATTTACTTACTTGCAAACTATCTGATTGTGGATCGATATTTTGCAACAGCCAGTGATACTTGCCTCGGCACAAAGATGGCGAACTTTCCTCCAGCAAATCGTGTCGTAGGGTTGAGTATGAAGTTCTTCTCTCAACTGTTGAACAAGAGGCGTGATCGGGCCGACAAATTTTTTCCCGTACAAGTACGACATGGGCATGTAAACCATCCGACAGTAGCACCACATTTTAGCTACATCATTCAGGACGGGAAAATTTAGTCAACGCATCCATGAAACTAAGGAGAAACGCAATTAAGGGGAATTCTTGAAGGGTGGTGACTTCAATGAAAAGCCAATGCTATTTTCTTGTTGGCGCAGCAAAAATGCCACCACGGTTCCAGTGTGAAAATTAGTCCAAATTAGTCTTATTACCCGTGTAAGATTAGGTGTACTAGACTACTGTAGAATGTTATCAAGGACAAGATGAAGAAAATCTGGGAAAACAAACCTGGATGCATGGGGAGGAACGAAGGCAAGATCCAGAACTCAGGGGGCATTGGGTTGCTTCCAGTCCATTCAAAAACGCCGAGAATCTACAGAGCACGCACGACAAGACAACACACAAGCAGAAGCACAATGTCACATATATGATGCACTCAAACACATACACAGGACGATCTTGAGAACGATTTTTTGACGATCGACGAAGGAAAGAGTGAGGGAGTACCGAGAGCCAAGTCTTGCCCCAGGAGGGTATGTAGGTCACCCCGCCATGGTCATGAATCCACTTCCTGGCCCGAGCACAAGCATTGTCCTTGCCACCATCGGGCCCTTCCCCGAGAATGCGCATGCATATGTAGCTCAGGGCGGTGCAGAACATGGTGCTGTGACCTTCGATGTGCAAGCCCCATCCACCATCTTCATTCTGCAACAGAAATAACGCAAGACATAAACAGAGTTTCCAGTCAAAGTCTTTCAAAGTTCCTCCGCCATTTCTCCATCCGAGTGTCTTTCTTTTTTGCAAGGAAAGAGTACCTGGTGGTTGTAGATGTAGCGGAGAATCTCTTTGCGATGCTCGGCGGGGAAGACGGCGTCAAGGTGGCCGGTGATGTAGACGCACATGACCAGGGGAGGGAGGAAGAAGAGAGGGCCGGCGTTCTCGGCAGGCCAGTGACCGTCGCTAGCCTGCAGGGCGGAGAAGAAGTGGACGGCCCGCTTCAGCGCGGTGGACGCCTTGTCGTAGGTGATCTCCTCGCCATCCTCCACCCTCACTGGCGGGATCGTCTGCTTGAACTGCTTCTCCCTCAGGAACTGCCCAGAAATCATGCACCATGCGTCAGCTTAAGATTGCCCCCCAACTTGGTATTACCGCCCAGGTCAACAGGTTTTAAACTATATAACAAGCAACAACAGTAAAGCTTTGAAGTTAAAATAAGATTGCCCCCCAACTTGGTATTACCGCCCAGGTCAACAGGTTTTAAACTATATAACAAGCAACAACAGTAAAGCTTTGAAGTTAAAAAAATGATAACTCGTATGTGTTAGACTTGATTCCATCCCTCAGTGCCAGCAGTCGCTGCAAACGTGATTGGGCTAGTAATCTGCAAAGTTCGAGTCTCGAGATCGAGACGATAGCTTCGCCCAATTTCCGGTGGGCTACGGTGCCGAGCTTGTTTTTAACGTTTTGGTGGACGTGGGGTGATTGAAGCTAGAGCGAAATTGCTGAAAAGGAAAGAAGAGAACGACGAAGCCAAGGAGAGAAAGGGCCGTGTGGTCGTGGGACCAAGGTCGGGTTAAATTATTTGACCCGAGATGTCTAGGGAGCTGGGGTGCTGCTTTGTCTTTCCTCGCTGACCTTCCTTTCAAAGGGTCGAGTCTCTCCTTTTCATTTTCGATCCGTGTGGACCAACCCCGCGTCGATCACACACACAATTCAAGTCCAAAACGAGCATCGACATATAGTACCGTACGTGTTTCAGTTCTTGTTCTAAAAGCAGCCCTCGATCTTCTCATTCAAACGTGACGGCCCGGCGGCCACCAAAGACCAGGCTACCTACGTCGTCGAAACTAGATGCACAGTTAGCTAACGTAACTGAAAACTGATTCTACGTATCCGTGTCAAGTTCGACAGATATGTACATGTATGCAACGTCGTCCTCAGTTCTGAAGTCGACAGAAAAAATCTGGACGACGATTCGTTCCCACACACGCAGAAACAAGAAAGTTGAGCAAGTGTGATGGGTGCGTGTTCATCAGGTGCGTGGGACGCGTTATGTACCTGCATGCGCCAGAGGAGGTCGCCACAGGGCTTGACTTGGTGACGGTGCTCGTAGAAGTGCTGGCGAGCATCCTCGACCTCCGCGCGCTCCTCGGCGGTGCCAGCCTCCGGGTCGAACTCCCAAATCTGTCTCCCAACGTAGTTGTTGGTGCTGTACAGGTAGGGACCGTCCTCCCCTTCTGCTATCTTCAGCCTCCACATTCTCGTTCTCTCTTCCTTCAACCGATTATACTGCGGCTCTCGGTATTCGGGTACTCGTGAACCGCCCTTCCTGATGATCATGCATACAGAAAGAAGAAAGTTAACGAGCTGCTGCAAATCAAATCTCCTCGGTGACCATGTTCATTATATATATTCATGAACTCTTCGTTTTTTTTTGGGACTAATATTGCCTTCTCTGCATGCATGAAGATGGCGAAGCTCGCCGTGCTAGCGTAGCAAAAGCACGAACAAGATACACAGAGAGACATCTACCTCCTCTATTTGCAGAGAGATTTGCGAGAGCTGACAAGAAAAAGAATCGAATCTCTCTCTCCAAAGCCAAAGCGGAGTTATGCTCTTTTGGAGGAGAAAGAGGGACTTTTATTTATACCCGTCTTGGGCGGCTGGCTTCTTCCTCCTCCTTTCTCTCATTTTTTTTAAATATAATTCTCAAATATCTTTGCCAAGCAAAAGTCAAGCAATGCTAAGTTCGCCCAGTAAAATTAAATAATTCCAGATATAACCATTTGTACAAAGAGCCATGATTCTCATCTCATCTCATCCATGATTTGCGTGCCGTATCAAATGCGAGCACTACCAGCATTTTCTTTTAATTATAAATTAATATCACGAAAGACTTCACCTACGATAAATTTGCTTAAAACTAATTTTTTGACCATAAAAATCTCAAACTTAATACATTTATGATAAATTTATCTTAAATCAATTTTTTTTTTCATAAAAAACCTTAAACTTAATTTTTTATTTATGAAAAATCGTAAATTGATGTATGTATGATAAACGAAGAATAAAATCATTAATGAGTACACTCATCAACTTTTACATGTCATTAGATTTAGTAATTTGACAATAAATTTAATAAAAAGTAATGGAAATTAAATTTACGATGGATATATTATTATGAGATTTTTTGTGGTCATAGTTAGATGGATGTTTTTCTTAGTATTAACTTTATAATTAAACTGGCAAGGGTGTGACATCTATAACTCGCGGCTCGGCCTATCGGAAGAAGAAGCCATGGCCCGAGGAAAAGTACAACCTTCCACAGAATTGACAGGCCAGTTGACGCGGGGAGCGGACATGGCCGGTACGAGCCTGTCCGATCACTTTTGCATACTGAAATCCCCACGGTCGACGAATGGGATGCGTGGACGAAGCAACATGTCGGGGGTACTTACGGGTGATTTTGACTTCATGTGCCGTACAAAGTTCAGATATGCCAATCGCAGATGTGCCAAATTCGATCGAGCATATATGCTCATTGATATGATGCCCCCCCGGCGGCTCCGACAACATTAAATGACGGATTAGGTGGGAAGGAAACATAACCGCCGGCGTTTAAATGTGGCGCCGGACTAGGTTCGTGGAATCGGGCCGACCTTTCGTTGTCATCTGATTCCGATCCAGTGACTCACCCGGCCCCCCCACGATATAAACCAAGAAAAAATAAGTAAGGTGACCACTGCAGATCGATTTCTTTACTCTCCGGCCGGCCGAGATGCCCGTTCTGAAACACATCGATGACGCGTTGATACTAGAACCGTTTGGCATCTAAAATTTGATTCGGAGTCCTTGAAATGCTGGGCTCGTCACTTTCCGACCCCCTCAGGCCGTCGCGATATGTGCGCAATCATTGGAAAGACCAACCCCGCAGGCATGTTGAGATTTAATAATCTCAATGCACGTCACTTAAGATGCTAAATTTGTTGGGACTTAACCTTAAAGTATCCGTTTTTGGTCTATTTTCATTAAAAATCGTTAATGTAGATGCTGACGATCTTATATGACATAATCGGATAGCTAACGCTAGTAATAATTTTTTTATTTATTTTTTCTTTTCTTAGTTTTTCCATTTTCTTTTTGCTAGTGGTCAGCAACTAGTTATCAACCACACCAAATGTGATGGGCGGCGAGGGTAGACCTTGTCTAGGCAAGGATTGGACTAACTAGATCTGGCAATGGTGCCCCTCATTGGCGCCCTTCCTTACCCAGGGAAGACTTGACAACGGGCAAAAGGGAAAGAAAAAGAAAGAAAAAATTAAAAAAATTCAGAAAATTTTAAAAAAATTTCCAAAAACTATAAACGTCAACGTCAATTATACCACATAGAAAGTCAATATTCATGTTAGCGATTTTCGATCAAGATTAGACGAATGGATTATATTGGTAAATCATCAAAAGTTTTAGAATTAAATTGATCAAATTAAAATGTTTAAGACTGAATTGGTATAAGTGCAATGAATTTATGATTTTTTTTTTTGGTAATTTCTCCTAAAATAATACTAAGAGTCCTAACAAATTAATGTAGGTATAATACTAAGCTATGTAGCACCGACACGCGACACGACACGACACGTCGACATGTCATTTTTCAAAAAATAGAGAATTCTGACACGTTCCGACACATTATATATTATATATTATATATATATTTATATAAATGCAAAAATAAATAAATAATAAAAAAGAGAGCATAGAATTAATTTATACTAAAAATATTAATCCAACATTTGTTAATATCATTCATTGTTTTAATTTGACAGAAATTGAACGAGAAATTCAAAAATTGCAAACATGAAAGAGTAAACTTGAAGGAACATGTCTTGTTTTCTTATACTTGTCGGAGATTAATGATATTTCTTATAGTCCTAGATGGAATTTGGAATTCATGATTCAGACTAGCTTGGAGATCTTCTGCAAAACAAGGTTCGAGAAAAATGAAAATCCAAGATAATAACTCTCGAAGTATGACCAAAAGAAAAGGAAATCACTAAATTCGGTACGGAAAATGTGAAAGATAACCCACTTGCCAATAACATAGACCAAAAGAGATAACTCACAAGCAATGCTCGCGAGAGGCAGAAAGAATCAAAAAAAATTATAACTTTAAGTAGGTGGGGGTAACGGAACGACACCGACGAGAAAATGGGCGTTCCATTATCACTCACAGGAAGATCAGAACTTATAAGTGAGAAACTTGAGAGTAAAAATTTTCTTATTTCCTCTTATTTTTGTTATTTTCATTATTTTTTTTATATATTTACATTTTGACATTTCAAGTATTGAAATTTTTTTAAAATTGACCTCGTGCATGTTGGAATCGCGTGTCGGAATTTCGGACTCGTGTGTCGGAGTGCGTTGGACACGTGTCGGAGTGTCGGACACGACACGAAGGTTTCCAGAAAGTGTTGGTGTTTCTTAGGTACTAAGAGATTCAAATGACTAGTCCTTTGTGTTATCACACATAGCCATCATGTCTCCCCTTATTCCTCTTATTCAAAGAAAAGCGCGAAGATCCTAGCTCGCCAAATCTCTATTTGACCCAAAAAAAAAAAAAAAATCACCAGCAGACCAAACTGTGCTTTAGAGGGTGGAGTATCCCCTGCTTCGATTTCGCTTCGCTTCCAAATTTCTTCGAGTTCGACAGGAGCCATTCGGTGATACCTGGTTATGAATTCCGGTGTGAGGGACAAATGTATTTATGTATTTGTAGGGACTAATCGATAGTTCGAGTCTATAAGAATTAAGGTTTAGGGTTTAGGGTTTAGGGTTCAGAAGGATTAAAATATAAAAATCGATGATGATCTTATGTTGTTTTGGGACCTAATGCATGAGAGCATAAGTGCCATGGAACTTACCACCCTCGGGTAGCACGCCGTCCCGAATAACCTGTACCAGGTAATGGCTGATTTGACTTGACCAAGGTCCGGTGTACCGGCAATTGTGGAGCGGCAGACAAGTTGATTATTATTTATAACCAATATATTAAGGAGGAAAACTTACGCACGGAACGAAGAATCATTCGAATCACAAGATCTTACTGAAACGTCGTACAAAAAATAATTGAATTATATTTGCTTATATTGATACCTGCTCGGTGTTGATAATGAATGTGTCCCCATGCAGCTCCCGGTTGCAATCATGTCGGTTTTGGGCTGTAAATAATGCCAGCATTACCGCCGTTGGCATGTGGTGAGGGTATGGACTTCGTGGGAGGACTCGATTTGTGTGCCTTTCCGCCTCGCCTCTGTCCATTTCAGGGGGATTTCCGATCAATTCGTATCCGTAACTCTTCTCGTACTCGACCTTTCCAGAGTGGTCATATTGGGGTTTCTCAAAGGAAAGCCCTTCTTGGGGCTTACTCATTGAAACTAGAATGTGTGACACTCTTTGCCTTGAGCAATTGATTGTTGGCGCTCTTCCTAGGTGACCATAAGGAACGATTGAGAATTTGAGAATAAGCATTCACACGGATCTCCAATTTGAGACCCTTAAGGAAATCGATTGATCTTCTCTACCTTTTTTTACATACTTCGTGACTGCAACATAGGTACATTTTGGGATATCCTCATAGTCATTGAGTTCATTCCATAAGACCTTCAACTTGGTGTAATATTCCACTATCGTTAGTCCTCCTTGCCTATACCAACCTAATCTCGATTTTGGTCTCATGGACGCGAGGTCTGTTCCCTTAGGTGGAACTCTGCTTTAGCTCGTTCAGCATTACCTTTGCTTCTTTTACATATATCACGCTTCCTTATAAACTACTGTCGAGATAATTGAAAATCCATTAAGTTACCATGCAATTCATGTTGTTGGGTCTGACTTCTCTAGCGATCCAATAATAAACTCGAGTTTGCTTATTGCTTGCAATGCGCATCTGGTCCCTTTGACCATGTTGTCTAGTTGTCCGCACTCAGCATACACGAAACGAGGATTGTCGAATGTATTAAGATAATATGGTAAGACAATCCAATCGCCGGTCAAATTATCTGGTGGGTTTTGATATCTTCGCTCTGACCATAACAAAAATCACAATTGCCTTTTGTTATTTGTCGTTGCAAGGTATTGCCCAATAGAAGCGGCAAGCAGAGTCTTCCCTAATATTCCCCAATAACTGTAAGAGAACCAGCAGGTGGAGGATTCGATTGAAGGTAGCGCCAAGCGAATGCGTCAGCAGTGACCATTCTTCACATGGGCGGGGAGGGAGGGAGATCCGGTATCGGAATGCAACGAGCATCTGAAACTTTCGATTGGTTGTTCGAATTTCTTTGACCAATGTGAACATCTTTGGCCAACCATTTTAGGCCGTTGTGCATTTCCGTGGTTGATTTTTCTTCTTTCTTTTTTAAGGTTCTGGCATTTGGGGCTATCAGTATAAGACTACTAATTCCGACAGTAAAAAAGGAATTCCCGCTCGATTCACATGTGGATGATGTACCGTGTACGCTTTTGTATTTGTTGCTGATCGGATGCGGATTACTTGAACTCAACGTAGCACTCACATTTCAAACAGAAAATAATAGGAATTGGCAAATGGGTGGTGGAATTTCTTGGGACCACTCCCCTAATTTGTGGGCTATTTATGCGCAAAGCTTGGAGGACATCAACGACGGGTCACATCCATGGTTCGTTCTCAACTCAAGATTTGTATTATCTTTCACGGTCGTTTTCGAGCTATTTTCAATCCACACGGCGTGAACCTCGCTCTTGTATCATAATTGGAAAGAGATTGTGAGAGCGCTTCCTTTCCGCTCTAAGCTCAGCTCCGCAAGCCTATTGTTACATCAAAACAATCATCGCGTTTCGGATTGTACAAAGATCTTAGGTAGAATTTCCAAACGGTGGCATTTCTTGTATTGAAAGTTTGAGGCAGTTGACATGTTCCCATTTTAACTGCTCAAGTTAAGAGATTCGGACATGAGGAAGTCTTTAAACAGCTGTATTTGAGATTTTGTGTGGATCTCGGCATCCCTTGAATATTCAATATAGAGAGGGTTGAGGCAGGTGTAGACTGTAGAGTCAATAAGGGAGAATAGAGTGTGAATATTGACACGTTAAAATAAAAAATATTGTCCGGCAGCTGTTATATTAGTGGATAGGCACATACGATCTCTGTTTGGTGGAATATCACCCTATCATGATGAAGTTACCCTGAACCGACACCAAGGATCAAACTCAGAAGTTAATGTCGCGCAAAAAGTGCAAATGACATGGATGTTTGGTTTGACTTTTGGGTTGTGGCTTTTGGCTACGATGTTTTTACTTTAGTTTTAAGAATAATATACGGCTGCTGGCCGGTTGGTAATGTACTTGCGTGTGAAAGTGTCCTGCATGGGATATTAGAAAGAAGTTCGTGGGTTAAATATGAGAGGACTGTAGTGAATATCATTAAAAAATAAATATGAGCTTTCAAGTGGATCTATGAGCATGGAACCGCCTCCATTATGATCGATTTGATCTTAACTTGGTGCTTGATTGATAGTGAGGGCATTGCTGCCCTTTAGCTTCCTGTGTTACTTAGGTAAGAGACAATCATAGTTCGAAACGTCGTACAACGTACCTTATTTTATGTCGTCGTTTTGATTAGATAAATTTCGTAAAAATTATATGGTAATGTTAGAACGTGTCATCGTAATCAATAGTAAAATTTTTCGTAATAAGCAAGTTGTACGAAACTCTAGTATTGTAATGACCAAACACATTCTACATCGACTAAACCTCCTCAAAATGGTACTTTGAGTGATCACACAAGTTGGTGACTATTTAGGTACTCTTTTTATTCAATGTGTGCTCTAATCCATTCCAATTCCCTCATCTATCTTAGAAGTTTGTCAAGAACTGTATCTTATCTGAACCCTCTCATCTCGACACTATACCCACCTTGTCCAATTTGATACAAGCTTAGTTTGTTTACAAACCACACTCCTGCTAGGTATCCTACTTTAGTACCATATATAAAGATCTGGTCATACAAGGTGGTGATCATGTAGGGTGGAGTATTGACTTATAAATCATTTAATGAGATCTCCCCTAACCGATATAGTACTTAAAATGTCGCAAATATACCGTAGAAATTCGTTGTCCCCATCACTTGGGCTGGGGTGGGAGAGGAGGGGCTGGACCTTTTCTTTTTCCTGCCATCTGGAGCTTGATGTACTTTTTTTTTTGGGTCGGTGAGCTTGATGTACTTTACGTGCAGCAAATTCAGAAATTCTGCTCGATTTCAAGTTTATTCAACGATATGTGCGGTGCTTTTGGGATTGATTTTTCTTTTGTTCACTTCTACCCTTTTGACTGTAAAATAAAGTTGCAATAATTATAAGAAATTCCTCTTGATTCATCATGGGTAACATCATGGGTAACATATCGCGCACATACTGTATCTCTCGCTATTTGGATGCCGGTCAATTCCTTTACTCAAATGCCCAAGCTATCAAACTCGATTGGTCCACCACTTGATAATCTTGCTTAATTTGGAGAAACTGTTGCATGAGTGCCGTTACTAAATTTAATTAATTGGAAATATTGAAAATGGTGAAAACCATATGGGTCACATTAGATCTAACAATTCAAATTGAGTTTTGCTATGTGTATTAAATTAACTAAATTATTTGATTATGCTTTGGGGCACGTATAAAAGTAAGTATTTACGCATTCCCCATCTGAAGTGTGAACTCAGTAACACATTCAAGGCTAGAGGTTTTAGTCTTTCTCAAAGTAGGTATGGAGCACCATGTGATATGGACTTTCTTATTTTTCTTCAAGAATCTATCAACACCAACACCAATGTTTTTTGATTAGTTGGATGGATCGTCACCCATGATATTAGTGAAGCACTTGAAATACTTTGCATTGTACTAGCCACTGGGGTTAATTGAAGTACTTAAACGTTTGGTTTCGATCCTATCCGGCAAAAAATTGTGGTCAAATCATGCTACCTCCCACTTATCAAAGTAATTCTGGATGGAGCCTTACCCGATTTAGGTCGCCATTAGGGAGGGAGGAAAAATTAATGTTTGCGCCGAGTCACCACCTCGATGCCACTTATGTCCGCACCGAATTAGCAGAGAGACATAACTTTTCAGTCAATTTTTTCCACCCACCCAAAAAAAGGGTCAAAGCTCTCTTTGACTGTCGACGTGTCCGTCCCGTTTCCAAGACTTCTCCATCAAAAAGAAAGGAAGAAATCATGTGATCTTTCTGCAGACCCATTTGGACTTACGTAGCTTCTCTTCGTTCCGCGTTCGACGACCCCGCTTTTAAACAATTCACACGGAGATTCCAATAGGCTTCTGATTGCTCTTTCAACGAATCTACCGTGTATCAGACAAAAGCATATGTTATGAACTATTGAAATTATGGGAAGAAGCCTAACTCTTTCGTTGAAGAAACCCTACAGGTCCACTTTGGCTTACTTTCAAGGGGCGATAACGATGCATGAATCTACATGTTTCTGGGACATACCCACGTAATGACTTACGTAATCAGGTCCTGCTAGTCCGATATTGAGATCGCGTTTGTAGCCATTTTTCGTTCTTTTCTCTTATAGTATTTGACATTTAACCAGTAGTTATATCACACATTCGAAGTCGTCACAAATTATTATTATTAAAATATTAACAGGTAGGCTCGTTAATGACTTTC
The DNA here is from genome assembly GCA_007663325.1 of Eucalyptus pauciflora. Lineage (NCBI taxonomy): Eukaryota > Viridiplantae > Streptophyta > Magnoliopsida > Myrtales > Myrtaceae > Eucalyptus > Eucalyptus pauciflora. The sequence continues at coordinate 665,841 of VMYD01000038.1, read as the reverse complement.
ATGTGCTTACTTCTTTTGCACACGTCATTGCCACCAACCCAAATTAGAGGAATTTGCCTGTTGGCTGAGTTAGAGGTAGATATGGCTCTTTCTTGCAATTGATGTTATCTTTTCTCCATTCACACTAGAGCCAAGTACCTCTAGTGTCATATCTTAGGTTGAATTAGTGCATTTCGGTGATTGAAATTAAAAGTTCTATTGACATGATTGTTAATTCCACAATGATAAAAAAGAAATTTGTCCGCATAGTTTGATAAGATAAGAAATATACTCGCAACAGAAAAATTTATGTATATTTCGATATCTTTATAATAAAGAGAACATAAGTCTATTTATAGGTTTTACGAGATAACTATATAAGGTAACAAGATATTACGATTTCAATCATTATCAATTAGTGATGTGCAGAATCAAGAGAGATATATGTACACAAATGAGAGATTGTAGAATCAAAGGAAATAATCTATATATCTCTAACATGGGAAAACATTTTAGAGAAATATCCAAATTATCTCTAACATCCCCTAAAACTCAAGGTGGATAAAAGAAGTTAACTTGAGTTTGGATAAATATCTGAAAACACTTGTGTGGATCACCTAAGCAATTTAGTGTACTGAAGAGAGAACCGACTAATGTTGATATGGTTGCTTATGTGGTTGTTATGTGTTGTTGGGGTTGTTGTGCAACTAGACCTATTAAATGGGAGGGCCAAGTCGGGTTTGGGTTGAGTGAAAATGGTCCAACAAAATATATCCATTTAACTCGTTTTGACCCAATTTCATGCAATGCAAATCTAGTAATTCATAGTCAACCCAACTTATATCTAACACACACTCAACCCGAGCCATATTGTTAAAAACTTTCATAGTTAACCTAACCTACGAAAACTCATACTTAAACTAAGATAAGAGTGCAGAGTGAGCGAGCATGAGATTGTGTGAAGGTAAGAAAGAATGAAGAGAGTCATAGAGGTGGGTTGAATTTATATAAGTTGTAAACCTGTTATGACTCATTTAACACCCATACTATGTTTAAACCCATTTAGCTAGCTATTTACTTATTATAATTAACCCATTTATAATTCGTTTGACACCCATATGGGTGAACAAATGGGTCAATGACCCATTTTGACGGTTTATAGTGCAAGCTACACGGCAGGAGTTTGTTATTGTGGCAGGATGTTTTCGTAACGGCAGGAGGCTGGTTGTTATGACAGGAGTCTATTGTGGCTATTGTGACAAGATATGCGACAACATTATAGGCTGACATGGCTATCGGATGAGAAAGACAACATTGAGAATTGACTTTAGAGAGGGATATTTTTAGTTTTTAGACAAAAAGAAGATGGCATGACATACGAGATTCACATTGGGTTGCGCATAGTTGTGCATTGAGGGTGGACTAAGGAGTGCATTAGGTGCAATGTGCACTTGTGTACCTCAGGATTGATTAGCTCTGATATTAAGATAACTAGTCTAACCGAAATACTTAAGTCAATAGGTGAAGGGAGATCACATGTATATAAAAAGTATATAAACCCTATTATCAAAAGTATTAAATGTTTCAACACTCTTTAAAGATGCACGTCGAATTAAGAGTGACGCATGAAATTTAATTAACGAGGGTAGGGGCAAAATCTGACTTTGATATTATGTTAGAAGTTTCTATCCAAAAATTTCAGCCTATATGATGTATAATATGATCACTTGGTTCCCTTTCTTCTTTCTCTTCAACCCCAATCAAGTTGTTGTGTATATAGACATTATGACAGGTTTCTCATTGAAAAATAATTTATGGAAAGAGAGAGGAATATGTTGTCAATTTCTGTAGTCTAGATCATTTTTTAGCATATCTCATAAGATGATGATGATAATAGACATGGATGATTTCCACCACCCAAGTTGACGAGAGGTATTTGCCTCTAGCCCGAGTCAATTAGAGATAAAATATGGCTCTTCCTTACTAGAAAGAATTTAATATATCAGTGACCGAATCCATGTGCATGTTGCGACTAGTCAAATGAATACTTAGGACGCGTTTGGTAACAATTCTGTTTTCGGAAACAATTTCTGATCAGAAATGATTATTTTTTATTCTGTTATCGGAAACAATTTCTAAGCAAAAAAACGCGTTTGGTAACTTCCCAAAATTTCTAATTCTAGAATAGAAAAAGAACAAAAATACATTTAGTAATTGCATAAAATTTTTATTCCAATTCTTTTTCAATTACCTTTTTAGATGAGTGGAAATTTGATATTGAATTTTCATGGACCACTCACCAATATAATTGTCTTCTTATGAGTAAAGAAATCAAATTATATTTTCAATTTCAAAAGAATTCAAATTTAGAATTCTATTCCATTCTAAAATTCTATCAAATCATAGAAATTCTATTGATTAATTATATTTATACTAAATAATGCAACATTAACTAATCAATTTTTTATTAAATAGTAAATAATAAACTATAGTATAAACTATAAATATAAATACTAATTAATAAATTAAAATATAAAATTAAATATGTATTCTATATATAGCAAAATTTCAATTCATACTTCAAATCATTTTTTTTTCCTTTTTCTTCTTTTCTTCTTTTCTTTCTTTCTCCCATTCTTCTTCTTCTTCAAGGTGGCCCGGTTGTTGGCCTTGAGATGATCGGCGATTGGCTAGATGAGGGCCGGCGACCTCATCGAAGTGTCGCTGGCCCTCGGCGAGGCCATGCCTCGTCGACCGAGCCTTGGTTGGGTGAGCGGCCTCGCCTAGCTAGGCGAGGCTCGCTAGTGGCAGGGGGAGGCCCGCCTGGGCACCGGCGAGCTCGCCAGACCTCACCTTGGCCTGGCGAGCCTCCGGCAAGCTTGCCGAAGACTGGCGGATGGCAAATGGCGGGGGGTGGCGGCGGTAGAACTTGAAGAACAAGGGAGAGGGAAGAAGAACAAGAAGAAAGAAGAGTAGGTTAACTTGATTATAAAATTGTTCCCAGGAACAAAAAATCAACTTTTTTTTTTATTCTCAATTCTGTTCCAAATCTACTTCCGGGAACAAAAAAATAAAAATTTGTTCCTGAGAACAAAAATTTTACCAAATGCATTTTTGTTCTAAATCTACTACCGAAAACAAAAAAACAGATATAAGCACTATTTGGCAAGTTGTCAAACAGGCCCTTACATGCCATGCATCTCAACTAATTTTGCACTCAAATAATTTCAATTTTTTCTTTGGATTGGCCTATTTTTTCATGCGTCATTATATGGTATATAGTAAATGTGCACTGAACAACCTTCTCGAATTAATTTAATCTAACCGAAGGTTGCTTTGACAAGAATGCATCGCACGGCAAGTGGAAACTGACCTATAATTTGAGTTGAGCACAACGACAAAAACAACAAAACAAACGAATGATTAATCATTGACGCATCGTATGCTATCGTAGGCAACCCTCGACAATCATAGTGCATTCCAACATCATGAAGTACTACGATCATAGTGCATTCCAACGTCATGAAGTACTCCTGATTATGACCAGAAAGCCTCACATTGCATGACTAGAGAAAAAAATTAAGTCATTAATGATATTTAGTTGGCCATAACTCAATGGATTAAATTTTCTAGTGAAGATGGATCAAAATAAATTGTCAATCAACTCAAGTTATGAGCTCCTTTTTGAATTTTCCCATGAAGGTACTGTATTTCTACGGTGCTTCCCTCAATAGCGGGGTCACAGCCAATGTTTGATCAGTTGACTCACAATATGCATCCATATCTAGAGAAAACATGGAATCCAATGGACCTTTGTAATTGCCGAGTGTGGTTGAGCAGACCACGGATGAAAGGCGTGTTTGCATTGATCGGCAATGATTGTAAATATGGGTTGAGATTTGTTGGTTAGAAAAAATACTGAGCTTGGGTTGAGGGGGAACTAATCCAATGTGTTAGAAACTCACTTGTGAAGTGAAAAATGTTGAGTACACGTGGGAGCAGCACGAAGGAAAAAGAAGATCCACAATGGATGTCCGGAGCCGAAGAAGCAATCGATAACGTGAAGTTAGCTTGTTACCCAATAGGCTCAAGCTATGGCTTCTCTTAAATCTCCTGGTAACGGAAGTTTTTGAACTTCTGTCGTGCTTTTTTCAATGTGGTTAACGCAAAATTGACTAGATAGACTCAAATGTCAAAACATAAAAATGTTTAAGATTCAATTAGTATATTTAAAAGGTTTAAGATTAAATTGATAGAAGTATAGTATATTTAAGACTTTTTAGATAATTTTTTATATTTTTTTCATTCTCTTTCCACAACCACCTTAGTGAACACATGTTAGTTTTCGCTGCATGTGAGGCCGGCCGAGCCTGCCTTCGTTGAAAGTCTAGTTGGACCGCACCGATACAATATCTTTCTTCATATACTTGTGTCTCAACTCCTCAATGGAGCACTTCGGTCATGTCATCAACACTTTAACCGACGCCGAGGACGACAAGAAGCTTGCTGGTGCTGTCTTGGTGTATGGCTTTCCACACTCATAAAGTCCACCTTAGTGTTCTAGGCAAATCATGAACCGTTCATTCACGGACCCACGTTTGTCAATTTTTTTTTCTCCTTTTAGCATCGCGTTTTTATAGTGCGGCGATTGATTATATAAATGCATCTTTTTCATACTGTTCCATACTTCTTTTCTCATTCGTGGCTTCAACGTCCAACAAGTTCGGCTTGACTTGTTGAGATGAAACCCACTACAAAAGTTTACATACATTTTAGTGGAGCTTCTCAACGAAAAATAATATGTGAATAGAGAGAGGGGGTATATTGTTAATTTCCCTAGCTTAGATTCATTTTTTTTAGCATATCTTACATTTTGATGATGGCGGAAGGCATGAATTATTGCTACCACCCAAGTTAATAGGAGATATTTGCCTTTAGCCCCAGTCAATCAGAGAAAAACATGGCACTTCCTGGCTAAGCTTAAGCTGTTGGTCTGGTCATTTGCATTTTTGCCTAATACTAAGCATGGAAATTTAATTAAGGAAGCAAATTTGGGTCTAGAAAAAAGTTATAATACCATATGAGATTTTATGAGATCACTGCTAACAATTCTAAAAGGAAATTTTATATATAATTATTTTTATAGACATGATTCATACGATGGTGCGATGAGCCATACGAAGATACTCTCATAGACATTTGCATTTCTGCATATGAGTACTTTCGAAAGTCGCTTTCAATCGGCCTACTTTTTCACGCGTCATTATGTGGCGTGTGTCTGTGTATAGCTGATGCGCACCGAACAACTTTCTCAAATTAATTTAATCTCATCCAAGGATACCTCGTTTGACCGGAACGCCCACATTCCGTCCCGTGACAAGTGGGAACGGAACTGCAAATTCAGTGGACCGCAACACCAAAACAAAAGAACAAAAGAACCCATCCTCCATCCTGGAGGCGTCGTATGCTATCACGGGCCCATCTCGATATGCGTATTCGTATCCGGACATTATTGAACCGCTCCCAGCTATGACCAAGAACGTGAAGGTTCTCTGGACGGAGCGAGACGGATCTGGTGTACCGACCATCGGCTTTCTCCATAGGTGTTATCTTTTGGATCGAGACCCTCTAAGATCAGTATCCTCTACGTTCGGATAAATCTGCCTTCCTGAGATTTGGATGTAAGAGTTTTCTTAATTGTGGACTACATTAATTGATATTGTAATTTACCGTTTAACGTTTACCGTTTTATGGGGATTGGTCTAAGGTGAGATAAAATGTTTCTTAATTAGTTTAATATGGGCTGGCTAGTGTGGGCCGAGTTGAGCCTGGCCCGTAATGAGGGGGCCTTGCTGGAAACTCTATAAATAGCGCTAAGTCTCTCCTCTAACCCTAATTCTCACATGTATCCTTACCTAAAGGGCGTTTACCTAACGCTAAACGTGAGAGGGGCCGCCTCATTGAGCCAATGATGGAGGGCAATAGAGGAGAAGGACTTGCGCGTGGAACATTGTGTTTCCACTTCCGCTTCAAGATCGATGGATTCCAAAACAGGTGCATTAATTCTTCTGCTTAATTATGCATGTTCTTGTTCTGGTTATGGAGATCTTGGGGTTGTGCAATTTGCGTCCAACATGTGGTATCAGAGCCTCCATAACCCTAGAACTTGAACGCATAAGTTTTTTGCCATAATTTGTGATTTTCGAGATTTTTTGTTCAATAAAAATAAAATAAAATCACAAATTCGGATGATCCTGAAACCATGGGGTTTTTGTTTTACATGTCGAGATCTTTCCAACCATATATAATTTGTATAATTTTGTTGAGAATTGAGTGAGAATTTTAAATTTGAAATTCTAGGGTTTATACATATAAAAGTTCTAGAATTTTAAGTTACATTCTAGCGTTACCTTCGTTTTTCTTCTCCACTCTTTGCATCACTTCGTGTCGTTTGAATTATGAACTATCGATCATCGCGCGCACTCTTTTGCTCGTCCGTCTCTGATTTCGGAATTGACTTTCTCCTCTTGGCGGTTTTGTTCTATTACCGTGGTAAGTTTGCCCGCAGTTGCTAGTCAATGTCGAATTCGTTCGCGACGAGGATGATGGGGTTTGTGAAGATTTGTATTTGTATATATATATTTTTCGCGCGTGGTCAGTAGTGTTGGACTCGTATCTTCATCCTCTACATTGTGGTGTATTTATTTTAATTTTTTTGATGATTTTATGAATGTGAAAATACATACAAAGCCCTAAATACGCGTATTTTTAGTGTATTTTTGCGTATTTTTCTGGGATTTTCGAAATACAGGTGCTGGGTTACAGGTATGTTATTACATAAATATTATAATGGTGATCTCATTGGAATCTGTTTATATATATGTATGATTAATTTTTATTAATAAATAAAGCAATGTAATTAGCATAATATGTGATTTTGGTGATATGCTGCCCCTATCACTAAAGTTAAAATCACATGTATATGGTGTATGTGAGGAGTAAAATTTATATCCCTAGTATGAGAGAGTTTCAAGGATTCAATTGAGTAGTGACCGCCAAAGTGGCACACTTGATTGGGTTTGAGAAATTTCGGTCTCGTATATTGATTGTGATGTCTCCTGGTATAATGTATAGTCATACTCCCAAAGGAGGTGATTGTGTATTAGTTCATGGAGGGATACATGATTATGTGGTGGATGAGTGACTGATCCTAGTGGTTCATCTGCCCAAAGGTGATGAATTCACCAAGATTGGAATATATTCTCATAACCGCTATCATGTGGGGAGTGTACAACTGCATATCATGTATTCTGCCCAAAGGTGATTATATGATTATGCATGTAACTCTCTGGATGTGTACTTGTGTGTCAAGTTACACATTGCTCACATAATGCTAATTATATATACATTGCTTGATTTTTCAGTCATTCTTTTCTGTAATTTATAACTCCATTATTATTGAGGTTTTTTCTGCTTCAAATTTTAAGTTGTGGACATATGATTTGTTGCTTGAGAATGCAATAAGCGTTCCATTCTGGAACACTTTAAAAGAGGTTTGCTTGTGGACTGCACTGCTATAATATGATGGAAATCTTAGTTGCTTGAAATTATGTCTTGTTTGATGTTAAAATTAGGACATATCTGTAAAGATTGTGTTTAAGTCCTAATGATATATACATCTCATATAAGGATGAAAAAGTTGTTTCCAATTTTTTTTTTCTATTTACTCTTAACGGTTATCTAAAGACTTCTATAGATTATTGTGGAAGTAAAATTGACCAAGATAAAGAATGTCCTTATCAAAGTTGTTTTATAAACTTCTTTTGAGTTATAGATTGGACATAGATTACCTGAATCATATTAAATTTATGGGTGTCATGCATGAGTGAGGTTATCTAATCCAATATTAAGTACGTTGGAATTTAGATTCACTCGAAATTATTTTGTATCTTATATATATTGTTAAAGGGGTATTAATCTTATGACCCTAAAGAAGATACAAGAATTATGGAATCATATACTCTAAAGTTTCTTAAGATCGACGTAATTGTAAAGAATAGCTGCTCTCAAACTATTAAAGATAATAGTGTGATGGGGGTTACTGTGTTTTTGTCTTTATCTATACAGATAATTATGGAATCTCCTGTACCATAGACTAAACTTGTTGAGGTTTAAGGTACTATTATTGATATAGTTTATAATGAAATTTTTTAAACTTCTCAAGTGCAGAATGAAGTGGTTGCAGCTTTATTAAGGAGATTTGTTAGAGAAAGACAATTACTTATACCATCAGACTATATAGTCTATTTGTGAGAGCATAATTACAATATCCATTACATGGTTGTTTTAGCAACTTATATAAATGTCGTTTCTTGTTCTTAATTAAGTATGTGATTAGATGCCATAAAAAAAAGATAATAATATTTTTACTCTGAAAGAGGGGTGGATAGTTACTACTAATTCTTTCAGAGTGAATGTGGCATTGATAGTTTATTTTTTATATGGAGTTACATCAAAGAGATATAAAATCTATATAATTACAACTGGAAAATTTTGCAGCAAATTCAAGTAAACTTGTGTGTAGACTGAAAAGTCTTAATTCATTGTCTTAAACAAGTTTCCAGGCAATATTATTAAAGTTTCATAGTGTTGTTATTTTGTTCAATTGGGAACAAAGTAATTCAATATACTGCAAGGTCAGTGGGAGGAAATTTATTTTTTCTCATACTCTACGTACATGATATTTTGTTTACAAGTAACGACATTGATGCATCTTTTATATATTTTGTACTAAGATTTGTAAGAATTGTTTTTGCCATATTATATTAGATTTTCTCGGAGGACATTTGCTGATTGTACATTGGAAATATTCAATATACATTATTGCAAGCCAGGAATTGCTCCTGTTGTTAAGGGTGATGAGTTGAATCTAATTAAATGGTGTACCTTGTGTCAGTGCATTTAAAAGTAGATTATATTCTAACAGATGATATGGTTGCAGATCCACTAACTAAAGGCCTACGTCCATGTATATTTGAGCGATATGTCATTAGCATGGGCTTAGGAGCATCTTGGGATGCTGTTATTTAGTGGGAGCTGTTTTATTTTTCTTTGAATAATGTTTACATCTGTTTTTTGTTACAATTTAGTAACATTTTGATATATATATATATATATGTCAACTTTTGCATTCAATAAAATATTTTTGAATGGTTTGTTATTATGTTGAAAATATATATATTGTTAAAGTCTCAAGGTATTGCTTAAACCTTGAGTGAAGGCTAGGGGCATACGGTTATTAGCCTTGTCCATATGTCTTGTTGTATATAAATAATGGTTAACCGTAAGGACAAGACATATGTGGGTTCATGGAACCATAAATGCATTCTCTAGTGGCACAAGTTTTTGTGACGCTTAAGGTAAGAGAATGGTGACTGACAAATGAGATCTCTCTATGAGAGATGTTATCCATTTGACACACTACCATATTGGATCCATATCAATAGAGTTGAGAACACTCGTGACCATGGAAGGCTCTGTGTGTATACATGCAGTTACCGCCATGATTCGGTGTTTGAGACTTTATGGGATATGATTGACTATTAAGAATTATCTCTAGACCAATGTGCGCACATACAGTACGATTTCAATTAATATAGTCCAAGTGGGAGAATGTAAGAGTTTTCTTAATTGTGGACTACATTAATTGATATTGTAATTTACTGTTTAACGTTTACCGTTTTACGGGGATTGGTCTAAGGTGAGATAGAATGTTTCTTAATTAGTTTAATATGGGCTGGCTAGTGTGGGCCGAGTTGAGCCTGGCCCGTAATGAGGGGGCCTTGCTGGAAACTCTATAAATAGCGCTAAGTCTCTCCTCTAACCCTAATTCTCACATGTATCCTCACCTAAGGGGCGTTTACCTAACGCTAAACGTGAGGGGGGCCGCCTCATTGAGCCAGTGATGGAGGGCAATAGAGGAGAATGACTTGCGCGTGGAACATTGTGTTTCCACTTCCGCTTCAAGATCGATGGATTCCAAAACGGGTGCATTAATTCTTCTGCTTAATTATGTATGTTCTTGTTCTGGTTATGGAGATCTTGGAGTTGCGCAATTTGTGTCCAACATTGGACGCATCAGCTGCCGAGCAAATAGACGAACCGGGGTTCTCTGAATTTAGGCGAATCGTATCGATAAACGTGAGACGATGTAATGCGAAGTTCATTTCAAACGCGCCTCCTTATTTTGACCTCCATTGACACTTTCGTTGAAAGCCCATCACGGTTCGGCATAGACCGCGACAGCATGATTATCTTTATATATTATATCGACTTCGCACTTCGGTCATCTCTGTACGACAAGAAGACAGACAGTTGCTACTGGGGTAGCTGCTCCTGTACTGGTAGTGGTATGTCTTCCGACTCTCATTCCAACCAACTAGTCCACTGAAATAACTTTGGGGAGTCCATCTTGGCGTTCCATGCAAATCATCTACCTAATTCATTCATGGGCCCACGTTCATGAAAAATTTAGCATTGCGTTTCTGTAATGATGCGCGCTTTGAGCAGAGATTGCTTAGAGCCGGCATCGAATTCATGCGACTGGGTGAGTTCTTTTCGTTTAAATTTGTAAGATTTGAGTCTGAGTGTATTGTTTGGGAAAATCAATTCATGTTTGCTCAATGATTGCATCGAGTTCATGGAATCGGCGCGGCACGCGGAGTGGGTCGAAACTATATTTTACATTTTTTTTTTTATTTGTGGCTTCAATTTCCACAAAGATTGACTTGACTTATTGGGATGAAAGTTGAAACCAAACACAAAAGTTTGCAAAAGTTTATAAAAGTAACTCTTGATTATCTTACCTAAGGCGAAAGCTTTGCACAAATCAATCTTTTCAAACCTTATCTTTGGCAAACCACGCGCCAAATCCTCTCTGGACAGCTATAGAAATTGCTCGAGGCTTGTATGCCATATTTTTTGCTTTCATCTTTTGCAGAAACAGGACCATGTTCCTGGAGAAGGTTAGATTCTTCACATTCAATAAGTATACATTTCCCTACCTTTTGCCCATGAATTTTTTTATCTTGATCTTTGGCCAATCCCGCACATTTTTCTTCCTTGAAACTTATCTTATATAGTTTATCGCAAAAGTTTGCTAATTTTCAATAAATTATGAGCCAACCCCTTGACCAAGGAGACATTTTTCCTCCCATTATATGTCATAACCATCCGCTAACAAGATATCATTCGTATCTCTTCATCTTCGATGGGTTGGACACGTCCAAGAAAAACTTGAATTCATTTTTCCTTCGGTCTTTCTCATTAGTCATTAGACACATAATGCGATGTTGCATGTGTTTTTTTCGCAGCCTTGTTTGATGGTAGTAGATCAGTTACGTCTATCACGGGATCGATCACAGTTATTACATGAAAAATACTCCGCGCCCCTTGGCTTTAGAAAACTGGTGTGAATGTTCCACTGCTTCCAGCCACATTGTGTTTGATCATTTCCATTGTGTTGCGACGAATTATAAGTACAACGTCATCTTAGCTTGGATCCTCCATTCCACGACCGCTACGTCTACCGTACAAGAAAAAAAATCCCATGCATGGGTTTTCTCAAGATGCAAGCTCTGACGACACGCCTTGTTTCTTCCGAGGCCTTTTGATGGTAAAGGAACCCGCCTACGATACTCCGCAAGAGCCCGCAATGGGAATATGTTCCTGTAAGCGGCGCAGTGTAACATGCAATTCCTCCCGAGAATGCCAATGATTTCCTGAAACGCAAAATTATCGACAATTAAGAATAACACCAGGCAAAGTTCGTGCTTAGATCGTGTTTTGTTGTAAGGCGATTCTTACCGATCGAGTTCTCTCTATCTAATTCAATTTTATTTTTTTTGCAATAGTTCCGGATGATGTTTCGAGTGATTAAACAAATTGTTTGTAAGATAATATGCGTGGATGATGTTCATGTCTAGCTTCTCCTCATTGTATGATTTAGTGATAGGAAATTCGTTCCAAGAATGGAAATTATCTTAATTAAACTTTCTGTTTCAACGCTGTGACAATCACGTACGCCCTCACACCTAAATTTATTTTCAATTGACTCTGCACACGGCTGATGTAAATTTGTAGCTCACTAATCAGATTTTTTTTTCCCAATTAGGGACGGAGGAAAATAGAACCCGATTCTAAGAGTGAATTACGAATATAATCCTATCTGTGTTTTTGACAACAACAATACAAGAAGGTCAAGGCAAAGAAGCTTTCTAGACGTTTAAAATTGATGCGTTAAATTATGAATGACCATTGAAAAGACTGGGCCGTACGTCACACCTCAATTAAAATCTTGATTTGCATGGCTTAAAAATATTTGAGCCCATAAAACAAACCCAATCCTTCTCTTGGATTGCATTAGAGAGCAATTCATGATAATGACCCACTTTTCATTTAGAAAAGATTTAAATCCAAAATAAGAATCATACTCAAGACTAAAGAAGCGGATATTTTTCATGAATTGTATTCAAGAGGCGGCTTAATCACGACTTACATTATGGAGCAATCTAAAAGCAAAATTTTAGGGATGCGAACACCTAGAGTGCCAAAGTTTAACACATGAGACACTTGACTGTCAAAAGCTTATAAAGGTAAACTTAAGTGTTAAAATCGGAGCAAAATAGATCAGTTAAGTGCCAATAGCGAGAAAATTCGGCCAAAATACTAACGTGGTATTTTTCTAAAGAGACAAGTGTAAATGCTAACGTGACTAGATAAGCCGAAAACGATATCGTTTTATATATTGACTAGGGGTATGCACCGAGAATTGCCCGAACAAGGTATCGCCTAGACTGAACCGGACCAATCGGTTTTGGGCAGTTCCCAAAGAGGGCGGTTCGGTTCCCAGTTCTCGCTTTTGAAACTGGTGGCCCGTCGGTTCAGTTCCAAGGTGGGAACCAGACCGGTTAATTTTACATATATATATATATATATATATATATATATATATAATATTTTTAAATTTCTTAAGAAAAAACCCTAATTTCTACAAAATTTTCCTATTTTTCATTTTATTTTTGGCCCAAAATAGTTAATTTACCATCTCCATTAGATCGAACCAGACCAGTTGGTCGGTCCGGTTCCCGATCTTAAAATTTGGGAACCGGTCCTCCTGATCCGGTTCTGAGGTGGAATGATGTCGTTTTGCCTTAAATTTGAATTTTAATATAAATATTAATTAAATTAAATTAAAAATAAATTTAATAAATAAAAAGAAAGAAAGAAAGAAAAGAGATTGCAGAAGGCGAGGGCTATGCAAGCCCTTGCTGTTCTGCAATCTCCTCCCTATTTTTTTTTAAATTTAGTTTCTAATTTAATTTAATTAATACTTATATTAAAATTCAAATAAGAGGCAAAACAACATCGTTTTAGTTTCTCTTTTGCTAATTCAACTCTCCAACGAGCCATGTAGACAAATTATATTATTAAAAAAATGTTACGTAGGATTACCGGTACCCTTTACCAAAGTTGGCAAATGTCCCATTTTTCAAAGAAAGTAATATTTATATGTATATTTCGTAACTTTTGACACTTAAATGTCCCATTGTGCGAAGTTTGGGCATTTGTGCTGTACTTCTGCCCCGAATTTTATATTGTTGGATGCTATGAAAATCTCATGTGTAATTCTTTTTGTAAGATTGAAAAAATATTTTTTGGGAAGTTTTGAGGACTAAACCTATGCGAGTTATCATGATGTAATTGAGGATTGAAAACACCGAGAGTATTTTAGTGTTTCGAGTGTAGTTGCAATATTCGTTATATCACTCAATTGTGAAACCCTATGCTACTCTTCTCGTGGAGGAGGTCCTGCGTTACTAAACACCAATATCTACACGTGTTCATTAATCTAAGAATAGTTATGATAGAATCTTACATAGATCAAATGGGCTATATCTACACATAATAAATAGAAGAACCGTCATGTCTTGTCTTGTGTGTCATTGCGACGATAAGAGAGAAGAGTAGACAAGAACGACAAAAAAATTAAAATGAACAAACACCCATGAATCTTGTATCGGCACCTATTCTCATAACAAGGGCAAGATGACATAATCAATTTTTACTCCACCCCAGAAGAAAAGGGAAAGAAAAAATTATGTAAGATGATGCTGTATCCATAGTTCATCGTAATCTAATCAATATTATTGACGAAAATAAAGTTAAATGATCAAATACAAGCTTTTACGCGTTTTATCTACACCTTATAGGGCGCATTGGAGCATCTGTATTGTTTCTATTCCTTCTCTTCTATCATACAAGTAAAACAACAGACATAGGATTTGAATTCTGGTGTGCTTATGAAATCTATGTTTCCTCAATATGCAGGCTATGACAATATGCCTTGTTTCTTCAAACAGCTGTTGACGGTAAATTAGCACACCTCCGATACTCTGCGAGAGCCCACAATGGGTATATGTTCCTGTAATTGGGATAGTGTAACATGCAGTTCTTGTTGAAAACCCCAGTGATTTCCTGCAATGCAAAGTTCATGTTGTTTCGTTATAAGGCGATTCTTACAGAACCAGTTCTCTCTCTCAATCAGTTATCATTTATTTGCACTAGTTCCTGACGATGTTTTGAGGAGTTGAACCAATTGTTTGTAAGACAATATGCGTGGACCATAACCATCTCTAGGTTTTCCTGGTTGTATGGATTAGTTTGCAGGAAATTCTTTCCAAGGATATTGGTGGCGTGCACTCTTTTATTTCCTGAGATTTTGACCCTGTATGAAATCAACTTACTGAAAGGTACAAACCTGTTGAGGGTAATCACCGTCTTCCATTTGTGAATTGATAAGCAGCTTTGCGGCCTGGTGTAGGGGAGTTGGATCCCTCTCCGCCTGATAGTAGATGAAGTTCCAAAGTCAGAAACTTCACATTGAATATTGATTTTTTACCATCACCAAAGTATGGTTAATGCAATCGAGACCCAAACGACAATATCATCCACTGACCTGCCCCGCATGAATCAGACCCATCATAGCCCAAGCAGTTTGCACTAGATTTGATCTGTTTCCTTCAAGTGGTACATATTCCTACATCGACCGATTTGGCAATTAGAAAATTCAAGATTTCCGTGTTGCCAGAAGAGTGAAACTAAAGCAGCGAAAGCCAAACATGCCGAGGAAGGTCCCTTTAGAAATCACCTTCTTCGGGCAAGAAAGATAGCTCTCTCCCCACCCGCCATCCTGCAACTGTGTTTGTAGAAGAAAAGCGACTCCTTTGCGCATAGCTGCACAATTGCTATATGTCTTGCCAGCAGCTGCTAGTCCTCCAAGCGCAAACCATGTGCCATATGTAAAACAAACTCCCCAGCACCCATACCTGTAAGAATTGCTCAGTTAGTTAGCTGTTTCTTTAATTTATCTGAATTCTTCAGCAATGCCCACTGGAAGAGGAACAGACCACGAGCCATCTGGCTTTTGTACATTCTCCAGATACTTTACAGAATTTGATATAAAATCTGCAATCTCCATCTTCCTGTGCCCAGGATACAGCTTCCTGAACAAAACTAAAGCTTGGATAGCTGAGGACGTGCATTCAACATATTCGTGCTCGATGACAATGTCCTCAAAGAACTCTGTCGGATTTAGGAGCTGCAAGTGACAAATGATGAGGAAGAAGTCCCGCTATAGTAATTTATGAACAAACAAACATGTCTTAGTCCGTGAGGACCACCAATGAATTCCAAAAAATTTATCAACTACTTACTTCTAGCCAAGCTGGAGCTCCTGCAGGCTCCCATGCCGGCAATCCACCATTTTTACTCTGGAACAAGTGGCATTCATGGACGATGTGATGATATTGTAAATATAATCAAACTCAACGAAAGAATTAACTGGCAACGTGATTTTGGGATGCATAGAGCAAACAAAGCTTAGCCAATACTTCTTGTTTGATCAAAGATTTTCTCAAGTTTTTCTCAAGAAAGAAAAACAATGGTATACTCACTTGTAGAGAAAGCAAAATGTTGACAGCGTCATACAATTTCTCTGGCTCCATCTCCTCACCAACAATTTCAGGTGGCATCGTTGAGAAAAGCAAGCAACACTGAATAAACAGGGAAAAATTCAGTGAGAAACTGAGCAATTTAGGATTGGATTGAACCTGCAGATACAGTGAAGACATTCATTGGAGTATTACCTTCAGACCTTCTGCAGTGCAATCGGAGACTTGCCAACCGTGATCTTGATCCGAAAATGTCCAGGATCCTTTAGTAATATGACGGTGCATGCTTTTGAAATCACCAGAAGGATTGTCCTTGACCTGGAATATTATGAACAGATCGATGCACTTCAGTTTATCCGAGGAAACAAAAGAAACTAGGAAGATGTTTGGAGATAAGCGATGCTCGCAACAATCAAAGATCAAACCTGAGATTTTTTTATGAAGTCGTGTCCTCTAGCTAATACCGGTGCTATCTCCTCAGTCATATTACTGGCAAGCAAAGCTTGGATGGCAAAGCCCGTGTCCCACTCTTGGCTACCAAAACTCTGCATACGAATGAGCCAACCACCAAACTAAGTTTCCCTCTAGACGGTCCCACTTTACTAAATTAATCTTCTCCTTATTATAAGAATGCTTCCACTTTTCAAATATGCAGCATAAGCACCTATCATTTCGAATTAAGCCCAATTCTGCCATAGTCCAGTGACACTACTACTAACCTGCATCTTCATTCCATCTTCGGCAACCCAAAGGTAATCCGGTATCCTAGCAAGATGCTTCTTGAAATAGTCACTGTCTGGGTCTTCTACCCAGCAAGCAAGCATGCATAAAACCTGTCCGAGTCCAAAGCAAACGACAAATTCTCAGTAATGTTCTCCCACGATGCGAGAATTTTACACTTAATGTGTCTTTCTCCTCAAATTTATGTATTCATTACCTTTTCTACACATCCGATTGTGATATATCGACTGTTCTCATCTTCGTAGTGAATGTGTTTCATTGTCACCTGAAGAGCCTTTTCTCTAAGTTTATTAAATGGCCAACGGTTGAGAAGAGGCTCTGTAAATATGTAAAGACTATCCCAGATCAGATCCTGTACTAAGGGATGGGGATAGTAGAGATCCTCCTGCAGCAACAATTCGAGTCATTTTGTTAAAAAATTTCTGACTCGTAATCCATCTGATTCTAGAACGATATCTTGGACCTGTTATGGATACTTGCCTTGGCACAAAGATGGCAGACTTTTCTCCAGCAAATCGAGTCGTAGGGTTGAGTATGAAGTTCTTCTCTCAACTGTTGAACAAGCGGTGTGATGGGGCCGACGAACCTTTTCCCATACAAGTACGACATGGGCATGTAAACCATCCGACAGTAGCACCACATCTTAGCTACATCATTCAAAACAGGACATTCAGACAACATATCCATACAACTGAGGAGAAACGTAGTCACACGAAACAGAAGTTGAAACTTTCTATATTTCAAGGGGAATTCTGGAAGGGGCCATTTCAATATCAAGCCAATGCCATATTCTTGTTCATTCAGCAAAAACGCCGCTTTTTTCAATTTGAAAATATTCCAAAATTATATATGCTAGACTACTATAGAATACCATCAAGGACAAGATCAAGAAAATCTGCAAAAACAAACCTGGGTGCATGGGCAGGAATGAAGGCAAGATCCAGAACTCTGGGGGCATTGGGTTTGGTTCCAGACCAATCGAAAAGGCCGAAAATCTACATGGCATGTGACAAGACAACACACATGCACAAGCACAATGTCACACATCCAATTCACCCAAACACCTGCACAGAACAATCTGGAGCACAAATTTTTGTCAATTACTGAAGGAAGAGTGAGAGAGTACCGAGAGCCAAGTCTTGCCCCAGGAGGGTATGTAGGTGACCCCACCACGGTCAAGAATCCACTTCCTGGCCCGAGTACAGGCATTATCCTGGCCACCATCAGGCCCTTCCCCGAGAATGCGCATGCATATGTAGCTCAGGGCCGTGCAGAACATGGTGCTGTGACCTTCAATATGGAAGCCCCACCCACCATCTCCATTCTGCAACAAAATTAATGCAAAACACACAAACAGTTTCAAGTCGAAGTCTTTCAAAGTTCCTCTGCTATTTTCTCCATCTGGGTGTCATTCTTTTTGCGAAAGAAAGAGTAACCTGATGGTTGTAGAGGTAGCGGAGAATTTCTTTGCGGTGCTCGGCAGGGAAGACGGCATTGAGGGGGCCGGTGATGTAGACACACATGACTAGGGGAGGAAGGGAGTAAAGAGGCCCGGCAATCTCGGCAGGCCAGTGGCCATCACTGGCCTGCAGTGCGGAGAAGAAGTGGACAGTCCTCCTCAGGGCGGTGGACGCTTTGTCGTACGTGATCTCCTCCCCGTCCTCCACCCTCACCGGCGAGATCGTCTGCTTGAACTGCTTCTCCCTCAGAAACTGCCCAGAAATCAGGCACAATGGATCAGCTGTAGATTGCCCATTACCTCGTATTACCACACATTAACAATTTTTAAACTTAATGACAAGCAACAACAGTAAAATTCCAATTGGCGTATGAGAGTTACTGTCTTTCTCATTTTCAGAACACAATTAAAATTTTGAATAATGACAGGGATTCAAAAAACTCTCCTATTAGTTTACAAATGATATACCAAGGTTCTAAAGTGATTTTTGTATGTGGAAGACATAATTCCATTCCTCCATAAGAGTGTTTATGATATGATTTATGATTTTGTAAAAAGCTTTCGGTAAAAATATCTGTCCCTCATCGTTAGTAGGGGCAACAGAGGATATAGATTAGTTATCTACAAACCCCAAGTCTCGAGATTGATACGATTGCTCAGCCCGACTGATGCATGAGATCTAGCGTTCCTTCTTAGAATATGGTGACAAGCTCATATTAAGAACACAGCTAAGAATTTTCACGTTTTGGTGGAATTGGGGGATTGAGCTAGAGCGAAATTTTTGGAAAGGAAGAAGAGCCCTGAGGAGAGGGCGTGTGCCATGGATCTTCTCCTTCAAAGTAGAGGCTCGACAGCAACTGGATAGCACGCTATCTCCGTCACTCTGAGACTAAATACAAAATTAGCTAACGTAATTGGGAATTAATTCTACCTATCCATGTCAAGTTTGATATGTATGCCCGTGTACAATGTACAGTTGCCTCCTAGTAAGCCTGTTGCTACACGAGAACGAGTAGGCATGCATGTGTGTTCAGGTACGTGGTGTATATTAGGTATGGGTGAGCAATTTTAGGTTATGTATAGGTTCTATATAGAATCTGAAATATATTTGCTAAAACAGGTTCCTCAATTTTTGAAAATTGGAACCCACCCTGTATAAGTTAGAACTTAGAACTTATCTTGTTATAAGTTCCAGGATCAGTTACACGGTCTACTTAGATTCCATCTATATTATCAATTGAACCATTATAATGAATTAAGATCCTTAATGCCCACCACTTGCTGTTACAATTTACAGACCATAAAAACAAGAAAAATATGAACATTGATAAAGTAAAAGTCTCAGTCATAAAATGGAAGCTCAAATTAATACTTCCAGATTATACACTTATCATTGAATAGTATGTAATGTTGTAAGATCACACGAAGACATGAATCAAGAAAAACATTAAAACTTATTTTAGGTTCTAGGTTATAGGTTACAGTTTACAGGTTCTAAGTTTTGTATTCCTCCAAGTAAGAACTTAGAACCTACCCGTCGAAATAGATCCATCATTTTTTGAAATTTGGAATCTACCCTACATACCTTGGAATCCGAAATTTACAAGTTCCTATCGGTTTGCTCAGTTCCAGATTTTACCCTAGAACTATGCTCACTTCTAATGTTATGTACCTGCATGCGCCAGAGGAGGTCGCCACAGGGCTTGACTTGGTGGCGGTGGTCGTAGAAGTGCTGGTAGGTGGCCTCAACCTCGGCACGCTCCTCAGCGTTGCCAGCCTCAGGGTCAAACTCCCAAGTCTGCCTCCCCACGTAGTTGTTGGTGCTGTACAAGTAGGGGCCATCCTCTCCTTCTGCTATCTTCAGCCTCCACATGCTGAGGTCTTCTCTTTTTCTCTCTTCGTTCAGCTGATTATATCGGGACTCTCCTGTACTGTCCTTCCTGATGATCATGCAAACGAACAAGTAAAACAACCCGCACAAGAAAATGATGAATGAGTTGCCAGTTGCCACAAACCAAAACTTATCGATGAACAAGGTCGCTATATATCCATGAACTATGCTTGTTCTCTAAGGTTATGTCACCATGTGCATGCATATCGCAGATATCAAAATATATCCCGCAGCGTCTTGGTTTAGCATGGCTAAAGCATGAACTTATCACACAGACAGACAGAGAGAGACACCTCTTTTGACTGTGAGGGATATGTGAGAGTTGATGAGAAAAGAATCAAGCTCTCTCTCCAAAACCAAGTGTTGCTGTGGTCTTTAGAAGAAGAAAGGGACCTCTATTTATACCCACGTTTTGGGTCGCCAGCTTATTCCTACTTTCTTTATCTCATTTAAAATAGTACTTAGGGTTTGCCAAACAAAAGTAAAATAATGCTAGATATATCATCCTATCATCCCTAATAAGAGCCATGGCTTTTTCCATCCTCTGATTGGATAGTGTTGGGATCGTATGATCCCCGAAAACCGGATTCGGCACCTAAACCGAATCCCTAATTCATATGCGGAAGATAAGCCCTGAAATGTCACGTATCACCGATCAAAAGCACGCCACAGAATCGAGCGTACCTTATTGGCCACAGATTAGACACCGATGCCGTATTGAGGAAGAGATTTCAGTCCCGTTCGATCCGATGTCGAAGATTCGCCGTTTGAGGGATGACGGAGTCGCTTCTTCGTCTTTGAGAGAGAGAGAGCTTCTTGGGAGAGAATTATGAACGTACTAAATGCGAAAATGTACGTTCATTCTCTTTCTCATCCCTTTTATAGGTTCCCTTTTCCACGGGCCTAATTCCCGTGGGCCGGGCCCTTAGGCCCATCGTGGCTGGGCCGACTTAGGCTCATAATTAAATCATTCATAATCCTTCAGGTAGCAATACCGGAACGGGCATACAAACTCGACCATGAATAGCTTCCATCGGCTCAATCCTGCGGAGCTTCCATATCAAGTTGTAATATCATTGGTCACCGTCCAGAGTCTGATATAAATGTATTTGTATCATAACACATTCGTAGAAATGAAAAACGTATAGTACATAACACGTTTATTTGGCCACACATTATGTAGAATTGCATCACCATAGAAGCGTCGTTTCCTTCACGGGAAATGGGATCTAAGTTCAAAAGAATGTAATTACAGCCTTTTGAAAGTACATCCTACAAAATAAGAATAAGGTTCTTGAGAATTCAAATCCAATTAAAATGCGGGCATCAAATTACTCTCATAGTCTCGCTATTATGATTTCGATTCCGTGGCTTCCTAATCGTGATATGTCTACTTCTTGTAATAAATGATGAAAGATGTTCGTGTACTCCCCCGTATAATTCGAGTCATGGGTGATCCAAGCAACAAATTAGTGCTAACCTACGGGCATGAGCTCCTTTCCTCTATTACTGATATAGGGGATTGAGATTACATGATTGTGGATACGAATAAGTAAATACTGTCAATCTTCTCAAAAGTACGTGACAAAATTTTGGCTTTACTTTGATAATACTCGAAAATTCTGTTATCATGTAAATATACCGACCATATTATGAATGAGAAAACTTACAAACAAAAAAAAAATGACCTTTTGAATTACAAGATATTGTGAAAGGGGACATGATTTTATTAAAAGTCATGTATATATGCTTAATAAATGTAAGAACAATATTCATTGCAAATTTTAATTTTTTTTTAAATTATAATTCGAAGATTACTCTTGAAAAACGTTAACTTTTTGTTATGAAAATCTATTAACGTGGTTGACACAATAAGTTAAAATAATCAAAATTTATGATTGATGTGAGGATCCGATAAAGTAGCTAACCGTACTTTTCTATGTCAAAATCAGCTAGACTAATCAGTGCCCCTTTTGTGCATTATTCTCCTGTGATAAGCATGTGAGAGGTGGACAAAGGCAAGAAGGTCCTTAAAGGTGGGCGAGAAAAATCTGACCTTGGTATGGGAAGGTGTGCAATTAGTTGGCATTTTGTTGATTAATAAATGAAAAGATGTTAACTAAATTGAAAATCGAAGAAATTTTTCCCGAAAGTCATTTTCCGCGAAACGAACGGATCTTAAGGCATGTGCTCTATACATACATACTACATTATACTTTAAAAGAACGAGTATCTTCTAAAAGTTTAGTGAATGTGTGAAAGGGGACAGGATTTTATTAAAAGTCATGTAATATGCTTAATAAATGTAAGAACAATATTCATCGCAAATTTAAATATTTTGTTAAATTATAACTAGAAGATTACTCTTGAAAAACATTAACTTTTTGTTATGAAAATCTATTAACGTGGTTGACACGATAAGTTAAAATAATCAAAATTTATGATTGATGCGAGGATCCGATAAAGTAGCTAACGGTAGTTTTCTATGTCAAAATCAGTGAAACTAATCAGTGTCCCCCTTTCGTGCATTATTCTCCTGTAGTAGACATGTGAGAGGTGGACAAAGGAAAGAAGGTCCTTAAAGGTGGGCGAGAAAAATCTGACCTCGGTTTGGGAAGGTGTGCAATTGGTCCTCGTGGTTTCGTGGATATCTTGATTTACTTTACCGAATATTGTCCAAACTCAACTTGTTGGGATCGACGGATCCTCGAAAACGGATTCAACACTTAAAACCGAACCCCTAAATCAATGCGGAAGACAAGCCCGGGAAGAAATCACGTATCACCGATCGTAAAGCACACCACGGATTCGAGCGTACCTTGTTAGCCACAGATTAGACACCGATGCCGTAAAGAGGAAGAGAATTCAGCCCTGTTCGATCCGATGACGACAAATCACCGTGAAGGGAAGACAGAGTCGCTTATTGACTTTGTTCTTCGTCTTGGAGAGAGAGAGCACTTTGGAAGAGAAGGAGAACGTATGCACTAAATGCCAAAAGGTATGTTCTCTCTCTCTCTCATCCCTTTTATAGGTCCCTCCTTCCACGGGCCTTATTCTTGCGAGCCGGGCTCTTAGGCCCATCATGGGTGGACGGGCCTTAAGCCCATCTTATGAAAACCATCATCTCCCACTCGCACATGGTGGGTCAAAACCAACATGGGCGGATAGGCCCAACTTAGGCCCATCAATTGAAAATCCATCAACTCCCACTTGCATGGTGGGTCGAACAAAATCCTCTTTTCCTCTTTCAACATTCATACTGGTGAATAATCCGTGCGACCAGCATACTTTGAGAGCTCGTTGCTATACATCTGTTAGGAATATATAGCAGCTCATAATGGGCATCACTTTCCGAGTAAATTTAGTATGCAGTACCTTAGATCGATCGATCACATTTATATCTCTCTTAATCTCATTTAAACAATGATATATATATATATATATATATATATATATATATATATATATATATATATATATATATATATATTGTATTCACAATTATGATTATCCCAAAGACAATCATAATTGGTCGACTAGTGAATACAAAACCACAATGTGATTCTCCAAATCCAATCTTCCTCTTTCCTTCAAACTCTCAATTTCAGTTCAACTTGCTTTTCTAGAAATGTTCCATTAGATCGAATCAATTCATGACCATTGGTAACATTCTAAGATAGCAAACACTAAATAGAAATCTTGAGAATAAGTAAGAGTCACGAGGGCACTAAAATTGAGGAACTCTATTCCTCAAGAGTCTCACACGTCATAAAAGTTGAGATCAAACTTTTGCCACTCTTATAGGCCGTCTCATGCATACGTAGTATGAAATACGTATTACGGTATTAACTCATTTCCCATGGAGCGTATGTCTACACCATCAATACCGTACAGATGATAGTTCAGACATATCCAATGTCTAACTTGAGTTCACGTATTTACTCATTCACAAAATTCATCAGAACTCACATCTTGCATTTTAGACAGATAAAGTAAAATGTGTGGGTTATTTTACTTTCGGACATCGTAAGTACTATGTTCTCATCTTAACACTCAGTTAAGGCGACATATATATTTTAAGCTTGAGCTCTCGATTATCACCTAGATAATAAGCTTAAAAACTGTCTCATATATATTTATCACATAGTAAATAGAGGCGATTACCCGTGTGAGTGGGCTAATCTCTTATCTGTCCGACATACTTTCTCAATATAATATAATACACTGAGTATTAAGATGCATAAAGATCAAACAAAGATTTATAGGCATTAATAATGAAACAACACTAGTTCATACATGTGACAACTCAGGGAAATTACAATCCAGTACATCAGACTCTACGCAATCCTAGAGATTTTACATGACCACAAAACACATCTCTAGGTATTGGCTTTGTCATAGGATCTGCTTCCATTCTATGCGTAGATATATACTGTGAGTTCACATCCTTTCGTGCAACCATATCTTTGACAAAGTTATATTTGGTATCTATATGTTTGGTCTTGCCATGATATTTTGGATCTTTGGTGTACGCTATAGCTGCTTGGCTATCACAATTAACTAATAATGGATTTGCAACTTTCTCAATAACACCTAAATGATCCAAAAAATCTCTTAAGCCAAACTCCTTCTTATATTATTGCTGATAATGCCACGAACTCAGCTTCCATCGTGGAGAAGGCTATACACGTTTGTTTCTTACTGCTCCAACATATGGTGCCATTATTCAATAAGGAAACAAACCTAGAGGTAGATTTCCTTTCGTCTAAACCTCCTCCCTAATCAGTTTCAGAATAGCCTTTGAGTCGCAGATCATTTCCTTGATAACTCATCGTATAATCAGCAGTTCCCTTTAGATACCTCAGTATTCTCTTAACGGCTTTCCAATGTGCTGGACGTGGATTGGATTGGTATCTACTCACCATTCCAACTGCAAAACATATGTCGGGTCTTGTACACATCATAGCGTACATCAAGCTCCAAACTGCACTAGCATAAGGAACATGTTTCATTTGTTCCTTCTCTTGTGGAGTCCTCGGACACAGTCTATGGCTCAATCCTTCACCTTTTGCAATAGGAGTGTCTATGGGTTTACAATCTTGCATACGAAATCGTTCAAGAACTTTATTTATATATGTTTCTTGCGAAAGAGACAACGATCTCTTCGAACGATCTCTTGAAATCTTAACTCTAAGAATGTATGCAGCCTCACCCATATCCTTCATCTCAAAGTTGGAAGACAACCAACTCTTGACAGTATGAACAAACTCCATATTGCTTCCGGCAATCAGTATATCATCAACATATAATGATATGATCACAAATTGATCCTTGGATCTTTTGATATATACGTAATGATCCTCATCAATCATTGTAAAATCATATGCCATCATGGCATTATGAAAACGTATATACCATTGTCTCGATGACTGCTTAAGGCCGTATATCCATATCAAAAGTCGACATACCTTTTCTTCTTGGCCTTTCACTATGAAACCAGCAAGTTGTTCCATGCATATTTCTTCCTCTAATTCTCCATTGAGGAAAGCAGTCTTTACATCCATCTGATGTAACTCAAGATCCATACTAGCTACTATTGCCAGAATAATGCGAATCGAGGTAAATCTCACTACAGGAGAAAATGTGTCTTAATAATCAATTCATTCCTGTTGATTATACCCCTTTGCTACAAGGCGAGCCTTATGCCTTTCTATCGAGCCATCAGCCTTTCGTTTTATTTTGAAAACCCACTTGTTCCCAATAGCTCTGCGTCCTTTTGGAAGATCAACCAGTTCTCAGACTTGGTTTGATTTCATTGACTCCATTTCCTCTTCCATTGCATGAATCCATTTTTCCTTACTAGGGCAATTCAGAGCCTCATTAATATTTCTTGGCTCTTCCTCATCTTGTGGAGCAACCATAAAAGTTTCCCATTCAATGTTAAAACGTCGACGGGGAATACTTTGGCGACTTGTTCGCCGTATGGGAGTTTGTACACTTTGGACATCATTCCCCATTATGCTTCCACTTGGATTAGATAATGATGACGTCGTCTCATTATGTGGTTGCAGTTGAGAATGAGTTGAATTCAATTCATCACTTATCATATTACTCCCACTTGGACGAACTCCACTAAGATCATTATCTTGATCCGAGGTTTCAAATAGGGAGTTGTCTTCCCCTATTTCGCCCTTCTTAGGAAATTCATCCTCTAAGAATGTGACATCCCGTGATTCAAATTCAGTTATACTCCCACTTTCCTGCTCACCTATAAACACATACCCTTTTGAGTGTTCCGAGTATCTTATGAAAATACTCTTCTTTCCTTTGGGACCCAATTTCCCAAACTTGTGAGAGGACTCATGTGTATAGGCAGCACAACCCCATGGCTTAAGAAAACTTAAGTCCGGTTTTCTACCTGTCCATAACTCATATGGAGTGGAAGTGACTGATTTGGAAGGCACTCGGTTAAGTATATAGATACCAGTTAACAACGCATCACTCCAAAAGGTGATAGGTAAGTTAGCATGCGCCATCATGGACTTAACCATTTCCAGTAGGGTTCTGTTTCCTCTCTCCGCAACACCATTTTGTTGAGGAGTATATGGAATATACAACTGTCTTTCTATTCCTTTTTCATCACATAATTTTCTGAACTCATCAGATAAATATTCTCGACCTCGATCGGATCTCAATGCTTTTATTTTCTTGTCTAATTGATTTTCAACCAGGTTCATAAACCTTTTGAAACAACTTATTGCTTCAGATTTGTGAGAAATCAAATAGACATATCCGAATCGAGTATAATAATCTATAACAGTGATGAAATAAACAGCCCAATGTCTTCCTCTCACATTCATAGGACCACAGACATCAGAATGTATTAAATGCAGAGGAAATTCAGCTCTTTTACCTTTTCCAAATGGTTTCCTTGTCGTTTTCCCTTCTAGGCAATGCTTACATATGGGCAAATCGACTTTTTCAATGTTGCCCAACAAGCCCTCTTTGGCTAGTCTATTCATACGCTGTTGGCCAATGTGACCAAGTCTAGCATGCCATACATTCACATCATTATCATATGTATTGGTAGACGTGAGAAGGGAATAACAAACATTTGCATTAATATAATCAATATCCAATACAATGAAACCATCTAGAAAATAACCACGACCATAGTATTTTGTATCCAAATACAAATCTACACCTTTATTATGGAAGTTCACATTAAAACCTAATTTAACAAACACTAAAACAGACACTAAATTCCGACGAATCTCCGGAGCATACAACACATCATGTAAGAATAAAGTGCGTCCACCACGCATATTCAGTTGGCATGTGCCAATTCCTTTCACTTCAACTCTGGAGTTGTTTTCCACATAGATCCATTTAGATCCAGTTGGTACTCGTCGGAATTCCATGAAGGATCCTCTATCCTTCGCTACATGGTCTGTCGCTCCTGAATCCACAGTCCACAGAGGATTAGATTCAGTCAAGAATACAGAACTTGACACATATGCAAAGTTCCAAATTGTACAAAGGGTGTGTACCTTCTTTGGCTCGCGACAATCGCGGGCATAGTGACCCTTTTGGTCACAGTTGTAACATTTCACCCTTGAGATATTCTTCACATGAGAACGTTTTCCTCTCTTTTGTTGGTTAATTCTTGGTTTCTTGCAAGAATGACTTGATCCCTTGCTTTCCCACATATTGAACGAATCAATACGCTCGCGCTTAGAGCTTGAAGCCCCTTATGAGCTTAAAGCAACACAGCAGATATCTATATCCTGCTCAAATGCCTTGAGGCGTAGATCAGCTAGCTCAAGGTGGCGCACACCATCCTCTAGATCTTCCATACCATGGTCAAGAGCTTTTAGTGCTTCTTGCTTTTCCAGCAAATATTGAATTCTCATATTCAATATTTCACAATTCTCGCCGTTCAATTTGTCCTCTTTATTCAAAT
The DNA here is from genome assembly GCA_007663325.1 of Eucalyptus pauciflora. Lineage (NCBI taxonomy): Eukaryota > Viridiplantae > Streptophyta > Magnoliopsida > Myrtales > Myrtaceae > Eucalyptus > Eucalyptus pauciflora. Next base: position 637,798 of record VMYD01000038.1, on the reverse strand, counting down.
CAGCAATGATGTTCTTATTTGCTGAATCCATCGATCTGAACATATCAGACACATATGCACGAAATATTAATGCCTATCACTTATGTATCTATTTTGCACAAACCTATCATATTAATTAATAATTTTAAGAAAGGTTTCAGAATCAAAAAGTCACTATGTTTCCAATCATCTTCCAAAAATCCTAACTTAAAAACTATTATTAATATGATTGTCATATGCAAAATCAATTCTATGAAGCTACCAAAACTTCTATTAACTACCCATAGCTAACTACCCACAACAACCAGCAATAACAGAAAGCAACAGATAATTGACATACAATAAAATAATAATGCTTTCAGATAATACAACTAACATATAGGTTGCTACAACAACAACAATCAGGTAGTTAACATTACATAAGATGTCCACTAAGCACACTTAACAAATAATAGCTAATACATCTATCACAAAATCATCACACGAACTGGGAAAGATCCTCTTTTGTTCAATTTCTTGATCTTTTCCTTTGTAACAATGCAGTAATATTCTTTTACAAAATCTATCACAATTTTCTTATATGAAGCAGCACCGTTGACATCCCATAAGCGATTCAACACATCTTGCCATTCAGGTGGAAAAGTGTTAATGAAAAATCGCACCATTTTGACTGTGGCATGGGACGACCATTCCATATGACCTGTTGTATCTTCCCGTTGACTTCAAGAACATGATCAATTAAGTCACCATTCTCCCATCGATAATCAGTCAGCTCAGCTATCAACTTAGAAAGCATTTCCTTTTGTTTATTGGTAATCACACGAATAGGCGTACGTAACTGAAGGGGAGTCATTATTCCTGCAACAAATGCAAAACAAATAAGGGATTACATATAATCCACATTGTCTCAATTGGAAAAAAAAGAAACAATTTTTTTTTTGGTCAACGGTCAACGGTTAACGATCGTCGGTCAACGGAGTCAACGGTCAGGTCGTCAGACCGGTCAGGCCGGTCGGACCGGTCGCCGGGTCGGACGGACCGACCGCAGGTGCCGCACGCGTGCGTGGCGGGTCGGGTCGGGTTGCCGGCTGGTGACCGCCCGGCCAAAACGTGTCAGTGCTGACGTCAGCGATGACGTCACCCCAGCGGTTATCGACCGTTGGGTGACGTCATGCTGACGTCAGCACGCGTCGGTCCGTGGACCGGTGCGTGCCGGTTCGCCCGCCGGCTCAATGCTTGATTCGCGCTGCGGCGTCCCCCGGCGGCGTGTGACACGTCGCCAGACTCGTCTCGACGTCGCCTTCCTCCCTATGCCATCAGATTTTGATTTCGACTTACGAAAACTCAGAAAAATTGGCGAACAACGCTCGGGTGTCAGGATTTCTCGCCCCGATCCGTACGGCCGAAATGCTTTTGCGAAAAATCAATCATAAACATCAAATTGGTCGGGAAAAACGTGAACTAAGGCTCTCATACCAATGTTTGGATCGACGGATCCCCGAAAACGAATTCAACACTTAAAACCGAACCCCTAAATCAATGCGGAAGACAAGCCCGGGAAGAAATCACGTATCACCGATCGTAAAGCACACCACGGATTCGAGCGTACCTTGTTAGCCACATATTAGACACCGATGCCGTAAAGAGGAAGAGAATTCAGCCCTGTTCGATCCGATGACGACAAATCACCGTGAAGGGAAGACGGAGTCGCTTATTGACTTTGTTCTTCGTCTTGGAGAGAGAGCACTTTGGAAGAGAAGGAGAACGTATGCACTAAATGCCAAAAGGTATGTTCTCTCTCTCTCATCCCTTTTATAGGTCCCTCCTTCCACGGGCCTTATTCTTGCGGGCCGGGCTCTTGAGCCCATCATGGGCGGACGGGCCTTAAGCCCATCTTATGAAAACCATCACAACTAAACATCAAATTTCGGATGTCGACATCACCCTTCGATGTGAATGGTGTGAAAGAAAAGAAGTCGAATGTCAAATATCTGAAGTTAAAAAGAAGCAATCGATGATGCCGCATTGGCCTATGACTCGATAAGTCAAGCGTTTAACTGGGTTGTCAATGGCTTCTAAGTCATGACTTCCGTCTAGGATCTCCTTCCCTCCACAAGTGTCACGCACTTGGCACTCTTTCTCTCCTCCTCTTTCAACGCTACTCAGCACTTTAGATCTCCGGTCTTCTCGAAGTTGCTGACAAGACACGAAGAAATTTCGACTGAGAATCCTGGGTCCCTGCCTCGCCAGCCTCAAGGCACGATCAAACAACGCCCCCTCCACCCACCCCATGCTCCTCCAAACGTGGGGAAAATTCGTACAAGTGACTGTGGATCGGGAACGATACAATGCCTACATAACCCTTCTATTTCGTGCCTTCAGTTCTGGAGAACCTAGCTCGTGCCTCAATCATTATCACCCGCATTTCACGAGGCTCGTGAGGCACGAAGTGCGCATAAGAACCCGTTGGTTCATGGGGGTTTTGAGGTCCCGCACGTGAGACTTACGCCTGCCTTTGTGGAAGACTTTCGACCCGGCAATACAATATTCATGTTTTGTCTCGACTTTTCAGTAAAGCACCTGGGCCATGTCTTTGAACTTAGCGATGTCGAGGACGACAAGGAAAGACGAGCTGCTGGTGCCGTATCAATATGGCTTTCCACGCTTGTTGACACCTAAATTTTTATCCAAAACTCTTTTCCGAAAAAAATGGGAACTTACTTTTCCACAAAAATATTTCTTGATTATTTAGGTGTTTAGTATAGTTTTTTTAATGGAAGATGTTTTTCCTAAAAAAAAATAAATAAATAAAAAATTCGGGGCAAATGATCTAAATGTGACTAGCCAAGCCTAGGAGGTCAAATTGGAATTAAAATGGCAGGTTGGGGCCAAAATGCAATTTTCAAAAAGTTGAGGGACCAATTCGCAAATTTTGCAAAATTTTGCCCGAACCCTTAAATCATCATCTTGGTCACCAATTAAGTTGAAATTGAACTTGGGCCAACTCAAATCAATTAAATCGGGCCAAAAAGACCAAGTTTGTATTGAAATGGGTATTTTTGGATAAGAAAATGACCAAATTTGAGGGACTTTCTTGCAAAATTGAGTGAGTACAATTGTGAAAAATGGCAAAGATCTTAAACTAATATACATGAGCTTGCTAATTGATCACAAAACGCAGCCAAATTGATGGATTAAAGCACTCAAACGAGCTACCAAAACCCAGCCCACGGTTTAGCCTCATTTCGGAGTTGCTGAGTAAGCAACTTGGTGGCCCCACCATATCCTCCTCAGCCGCCCATCTAGCCCGATCTTTGCACGTGATTGAAGTCCATAATGAGTAGTACAAGTGGACAAGAAATGGCCAGGGATAAGCTGCTGAAAGCACGGGAAAGTCGCAGCAAAGTCCGGACACTCAACAGCTGCAAGAGTGGAAATTTGGCTAAGTCAGAAAGTTGTTGAAGTAGCCCTGTTGACAGGCTTGGTAGGTGGACAAAAGACCGACCAAAACTCCTCCAATTGAGTGGATAATATCACGGAAGCAAGCTCTTTCAGGGCAGGAGAGAGAGGAGACGAGAAGGAGAGGAGAGAGCTCGGGATCGTTCCCCAAAGACACCTTCAGAAGCAACTCCAGAAAGCAAAAACCCAGAAATTCCAGACCGACCTTGAGAGAGAAAAGTGCAATTTTCACAAACTTTCAGCCAAAATTAGCCAAAACCTTCAACTAGAGAGTGAAACGTCACTCAAATATCTTTCCAACCATAGGTCGCACGTCCCAAATGGAGATCGGGAAGACCTCCTAAACCCCCCCGAAAAACACCCTCCTGGCGGGCCAAGAAACACTCAGAATTTTTTTCTAAGTGTTGAACCCGGTTGGTCACGAGTGAGAGGAAGCGGGTGTTTTTGAGAAAACTGAGAGACAAATGAGGAAAATCTTGACTTTTACCCCAAACTAGAATATATTTTGTTTGGTTTGGTGTTAATTTTTCCAACAAAAGAGGTTTTAAAGTCTAATGTTAGAGATCAACGAAAACCTTCGTTGTCAGTTCTTGTTTTTTGCAGATCTCATTTCCAGTTAAAGAAGCCAACTTCCACGGGCCCCCGATGATAATTTCTCGGCTTCCTCGGCCAAGAGCCACTTGAAAAAGAAACTAGGAAGCAAGGTAAGCATCCTAGATGTATTTTCTTTCGAGTTTGAGTAGGTTTTGATCACGAAAATCAAGAGGAAAACTAGTCCGGAGGACTGATTTTCGAGGTGGAAATTTTTCTAAGTGTTGGAATCTCTTCAAGAGTTTTGCATGTGTGCTTCTTAGGGAGGTCATTTTGATGTCTTTCGGTGGGCCATTCTCTATGATTTTTGTTGTATTTGAAAGCTCATGTTACCTACTTTCACTCGGATTAAGTAGTGTTTCCCTTAGATCTTGCATGTGATACATGTCGGGGCTTGAACATGGGCATGCAACCTGTTTGCTTGACTTGGGTTCAAACCCAGATTTGCAAAATCAGCTCAAACCCGTGTACTTGAGGACGATTTTAGTTGGGTTCTTGTGTGTTGTAGGCTATAATTTCTATCTAATATTGCTCCTTGCATGTGGTAGTATAAGCTTGATGCTTTAGTTCCACATAATATTGCTCATGGGTTGAGATTGAAGGCCACAAACATGGCCCGACGAAGCTGATTTGGGTAGATTGATGCACGCCAAGTGTTCGAAGAAATGCGCAAACCAAGTTTCGATCTTCAAACGATCGATTTGAGCTCGGGTTTTTTATTCATGTACTGGGCAGTCCCATATTAGTGTAAATTGGCATATATCGGTTTAAGGAATTATTTTTTAATAAAAATTTAAAAAAATGAAAAAAAAATGAAAATTTCAAAAAAATTGTAAAAATGATGGATGGTATCAAGTTATGATAGAAATGACATCTATGAAATTTTCCTAATTTTAAAAGTTCATTTTCTTAATTTAAATGATATTTTGGTATTTTAGAACCATTTTTGTAAACAATCTATTATGCGTTGAATTAAAATTAATTAGAGTAATTGCATGCATCTAGAGTAATTCCATGCATATTTAAATTCTCATTTTGCTCACGGGGGTCCTGTCCCGGGGCGTGATAACAAGGCCATGTAATATTATTTGCCCGACTTGTATCGGGTCTTTCATTTTCTGCATTTATTTTCAAGTTATTTCAATTTCTTGGATGTTTATTTATGCACTTCTTTTCATTAATTTGAGTGTAAATTTCTCTTCTAAATTATGCTAGGATTAGTCTAGACATTAAGAAAAACAAACCTACAAAAACATTTGCATGGACACTTAGTGGTTTCATAAAGATTATAATTGGTAATCAAGAATGTGTGGCCATTTAGATAAATAACTTTTCAAATTAGTGGTACCGCAAGGGCGCTAATAGAAACATTAGCGTAAACAAGTCCCCGTTCCTAGAAATCTCTGGTTACGTAGGAATCGAGACAACACTCCCGTGCCTCGATTGGTTTCTAGCCGACCCCAATAGGCTAGTGGCGACTCCTAGAAATATTTAGGTTGTTAAGAAAAAAAAAAACAAAATCCAACGTCGCGCGAGGTATGGGCTTGGGAGAGCCCGCGCCTAATTTAGGGCCATTGGTCCGCCTCTTTAGGCAAATACCCCTAAACCATTCTTTCTTTTCCCCCGAACGGAAAAAAGAGGTCGTGACAGCTTGGCGACTCCGCTGGGGACTTGGTTGCAAACCTTAGAGGACTTAGGCCGTAATAACTTGATTGGTTGTTCACTAACATGGTCTTCATTTGATAGCGCGTGTCAAAGTCGCGTGGAAAAACAAGGTTAGTCCGCTAACAATGTGTTAAATGTTTTTGTAGGTTTGGAGTAATAAGGGGTGGAGTGTTTGTTAACCCATTTCTTTTGTAGGGAGGCGTAGGAATGTATGCCTATATGGATGAAATTGAAGCGTTGTTTGGATATCAATTGTTGTGCATGCTTTATACTTGCCTTAGCACTACACATTTACACACACAACCCGCGATCTAAAACCCCGATCGCATCAGGAAGCCCATAGGAGGTGCCAAAAGATGGAACCCGTGCGGGGAATGACCCATGGTTATCCACTTTTGGTCCCGCTCATTATGATTAATGATAAAGAGAACTGTCCGACGCAAGTGCGGAGTGGGGAAAACTCTTTTGATCTAATCAAAATGGGGACCTTAAGCCTTTAGAATTCCACCTTTATGCGTCAAACCTCACAAGTTTACATCCGCATGTCTATGTGATTGAAAAAAAATGTCTCTTCACCCACTGTAAGTATGATTTCTCCATCGACTTGCTCACTTCGGATTGAAATTTTCATTTTTTTGAGATTCACGGAAATCAATGGAATGCCCTTGAAAATATAGGCTTGGCACTCACTCTTGATAAACAAACATTTCAAATGCATCTGATCTGGCCTAGATTAGAACATATGTTTTTGTTTAAATTTTCAATTACAAACTCAAAGTCACATTTTGTATAGAAATTCTTCCAAGTCAAGATTACATTTTGGGGCATAGAATTAAAATCAAATTTTCAAGAAAATTCTTGGTCGCAGTTTGAAATTCAAATCACATTTTGTGTATTGATTTCTCAAAATAAAAATCACCTCACCTTTGCATGAGTGAAATTACAAATTAATCTTTCAAAATCAATGCCCCATTTCTGTATAAAACTTTTGGAGCAAAATGGGCATTCAATTGATAGCCGCGGATCGATCTTTTAATGAAATCTCCTCTTACTAATAAAATCTTGATGAAATACCAAGTTCTTGTAAGTGGATAATACGAAGAAGGTATCGTCGCCTTGATTTCATTGTAAGAGGCAGCTTTATTGAAAGATCAATGTTTCATTCATGTACTGACATTATCTTCCTTTCGCAGGTCATGTGTGACAACCATTCCTTAAACTCCTTTTGCTTGTCCATGCCAAAAGTGGACTTTAAAGCTAGGACGAGAATTGTGTTTATTATGCTCCTTTACGAAAGAGCTTCTTGTACTTTATCCTTGTCATTATTCCTATTAGGAACCGTGTTTGCGTTTTGGGTTTTGATTGTGGATCCAATCAAATGCTTTTGTAAATCATACAACTCACATTTTTTTTTAATAATGAAGTTAGAGTTCATAAAAGTCATATTCTTTAAAACACTTGAAGTGTTTCAAACGGACCCTCTGGGCTGAATTTTATGCCTTAACTTCAAAATGTTTGAAAATAAGTTTCAAGAATAACTTGCGTAATATTTTATCTCTTTACTTAATTGCTTTTGCAGGATGATCCGCAGAACGATGCTTTAAGGGGGTAAGGTTGTAATCATTCCAATAGGGATTTCTTGTGCAACAACTGACTCAGTCATCCATTTTTGTGAAACAGGCAAAATGACGGTTTTGTTCAAGATTAACATTTACTTCCTCTGGAAAGACAAAAACAAGAAGCAATTGCAATCCCTACACTTCCAATGGTTTCTTGGCATCCAATCCTGTATGGAGATGATTATTGGTGGTCTACAAGACAACACTTCAAGATGTAGATGTACACAAACAAGAATCGGTCATCAAATGTTGCCCTCGAATAAAAGGTGGTAATCGTTTCAAGTTAAATTCAATTTATTTTAGGAATGACTTGTCCTTGTACTTTGTGCAGATTTTAGTGAGGCAAACTACTGGCAAGCAACAAGATTACATGGGGAGGACAACCTGGTTCATAATCATACGATCTCTAAAAGAAAAGGGTGTGTTCGTTCCAAAAGTCAAAGCAACTCATTTATAAACTGACATAGCCATCCATGCTTACAGATTGTGAAGTGGGAAATGCATTGACGCAACAAAAATGGCGAAAGATCACCTAGCCTAAAAAGGGGAATTTTAATTGGGGCAGATGGCCACTAAATGGATCGGGAGCACGCAATGCCTGAGTCACCCGACTTCTAAAAAGGGAAAGATTCAAATGGAATAGACATTTGTCAAGTGAATTGCTGTCAATCATGAGAGCGAATTTGTCTCCATAGCCAAGAAAACGGGATGGAACACAGTCATCATATGTGCTGTAAAAGGGAGTATATTGTTCCTAAAATGAATCATATCGAATATGAAAATAACATATCACGTCTCTTTTTCCTTGCAGTTGATAAATGGGGCAAGTCACTCAAAGTAGGGTAACTCTCACCCATGAGCAAGATGAAACACAGTCAATTGATTCAGCACAAAAGGGGAGTATCATTCCTAAATTAGCCCAATTCAATTTTGGAATATAAGTAATATGCCCCATCTCTTGTAGGAAAAGGTGTACATTGACCGCTGGAGCAACACCTTATACCGAGAAGGCATGCTAAGGCCCAACCATCCATTTTGATGGAATAAATGGAGTAAAACATACAAGGAGCAATGCTCTCACATGTCGAAACAAGGAGTACCCCTCTCCTTTCATCTTTGACACCCACTTAGAATGAGTGAATTCGATAATATCTAAATGGCCCATTTGCAAGATCTTCGAGGAAATGTTAACACCTGAGGAGCAAATGCACATGAAGAGGAAACACAAGACATTTAAAGTCAGATACAGGAGAAGGGTAATTCGGTATCGTTTCCAAAATGCCTCATCTAAACTTCATTTTTGACGTAGTTCCCTTGTTTGACAGGAAGCGTCGGTATTCGAGGAACAAACTCGAGAAATTGATTAAAGCATAATCTATATGGACCAAGCAAGCATATGGAGGTAACACATGTCAAATTCACCTAACTTGGTGGAGTTCAAGAGCCAGTTTAATTAAATAAAAAAGGGAAGCGCCCCATGGACACTACCGGCGCTTCGGCCTGGTGGTATAGGGAATGAATGAACGGGTCCGAGAGGTACGGGGTTCGATCCCCAGAAACAGCAACAAGGTTGCCATGTAAAAAAATAAAAATAAAAAACTTTTTGCATCTCTTACTTTTGCAAAATGAGGAAAATGCTTGAACTAATGAGACCAAAGACCTGAGAATCTCTTCAAGTCTTAAAACAATAGGTTCACGCTGCTGTTTGCCGCCAAATGGTGAAATTGACCAAGGGTAATGTTGTATCGTCTCCAGTTTTACGATCCCTGAGGATTCATATACTAACACATTCCCTGTTGTTCTTTGTAGGGTCGCCTGACTACTAAGGCACAGGTAAGTACCCTTCTTCTCAAAATCAATTGAAAAATAAATGGAGAATTTTCATTGCAAGAAAGAACATTTAGTGTTTTTCTAGAAACAAGCACAAAAAAAAAATGGAAAATGAAGAAACAAGTTTTCCACAAAGTTTGCAAAAATCTTCTTTACCTTTAAATTGTCCATCCACTCGGTGGATCACTCATTTCGAATCAAAGTTCTTTGTGGAGATTAATCCACTCAGATGATCTCAACAAAAATGAAAAGGCGATGTTACTTATGCCAAGCGAGAAACACTTAGGATGAGGAAAGGCAACCCATTTCCAAACATGTCCTTTAAACACTCTAGGATTCGAGTGAAAAAGAAAACCCATGTCGTTTGAGGTCAATGAATTCATTCGCAAGCGGTACATAGATCAAGATGATAAGAGGCATTTCCTTCCTCTATCATACACACTACAGGTGACAATAGTTAGCCCATTTGAGCCTTTTAATGTGAAGAATTTTCTACAAAATACCCCTGTCAAGAACCACCCCAAGATGGGGCAATTATGGAGGTTTGGGTTGATATTATTTGGAGAGGAAAGATGAGAAAGGTTTCTTTGCTCTCACTTGCATAAATCTTTTTGTGGTAACTTCAGGTGAATTCTTATGGAAGCTCGAAGCATCCCAAGGTGAAGAAGAGCATTCTTTTCTCTACCCAAACACTGATACCATTTGCTTAAACCATATTGAGCCTAACTATTCATTTCTAACACCTGAGTGGTGATTATCTTCCCACATTAGGGGCAGGGCACATGATTTACCAATGCAATTGGTGTTTACATGAGAATATGAAAAGCATCTCGAAAGTCCTAAAAGCTCAAAAAGTTCAAAAGAGCAAAAGTCAAGTGAAAATTAAGGGGCATGAAAAAAGCAGTGTGCCTGGTAAAAGCAAGGCCAATGCCCGAAAAAAAAAGTGTAAAAAAAAAAAAAAAAAACAATTGCATCAAGAGGAATATCTCTGTGAAAACAAAAATGGCAAAAAGAAAAAAAAATGCCTGCATTGAAAAGAAAATCATTGCAAATGCAAAGCCATTATGTTAAGATGATTAGTCAAAGGACTTTCGAGACATTTTGAATTTTAAAAGTCAAAAAAAAAAAAAATGGGATGATATGGTAATGATGCCATGATAATCACCAACTCTCAAATCCCCCATCGACAAAAAGATTTAAGCCTTTTGAGCTAAGCCTTTTGAGCCTTTCACCAAACCAACATTACAACCCATTCCCAAAGTCTCTTCAGATTGGGATGACTCAAAGTGGAAATAAGGACTTCCCAAAGAAGATGCCACTCAAAGAAGTGAGAGCAAGGTTGTCTTATCTCATCTCAAGGTTTCTTGACTTGTAAACCTGGCGAAGATGTTGATCAGTGATTAATTCATTTCATAGGCAATGATGCTTATCCATTGCTAAAACCATGACCAAACCTGCACTATGGTCCTTCTAAAAGACCTCTTAGATTGGTCAATGTGTACTTATTGCGAATGATTCAAAGCCTTGTACACTGGAAGAGTGAGATTGAGTGATCAGTTTATTTCCCACATGAATAGATGGGATCAAATAGCCATTTTCTTGAGAATATGCGAGAAGCCCTTTCTGACTAGGTGTCTTTGCTCGGCATACTTAACAGACCTTTCTCATAAGTCAAGGTCATTTCAACAAGGATTTTTCTCCCAAGAGAATTTGACGATTAATGATATCATCCGAGCGTGATGACAATTGTATGAGTTTGTCAAGTGGTCGAGATTAGTTTGATTTGTTTATGCAATCATTGCATTCTCATTATCGATACACTTTTGATATTTATTTCTGATGACACGTGCTGAAATCGATCTCATCTAGTATGCTTTCGCTGCTAGAATACTTGTTATAATGAATACTATTTGATGTTCAGTATCCATTTCAGAATATTCTCGAATGACAGGTTCCTCCAGTGCAACCATACAATTCCAAAGGGTTCATGGGTTAGCCTTAAACCATGCATTTTTAAAGGGTTCTTGGTTATCCTTAAACCTTGCAATTTCAAAGGGTTCATGGGTTATCCTTAAACCTTGCAATTTCAAAGGGTTCATGGGTTAGCCTTAAACCATGCATTTTCAAAAGGTTCTTGGTTATCCTTAAACCTTGCAATTTCAAAGGGTTCATGGGTTAGCCTTAAACCATGCATTTTCAAAAGGTTCTTGGTTATCCTTAAACCTTGCAATTTCAAAGGGTTCATGGGTTAGCCTTAAACCATGCATTTTCAAAAGGTTCTTGGTCATCCTTAAACCTTGCAATTTCAAAAGGTTCATGGATTAGCCTTAAACCATGCATTTTCAAAATGTTCTGGGTTATCCTTAAACCTTGCAATTTCAAAGGGTTCATGGGTTAGCCTTAAACCATGCATTTTCAAAAGGTTCTCGGTTATCCTTAAACCTTGCAATTTCAAAGGGTTCATGGGTTAGCCTTAAACCATGCATTTTCAAAAGGTTCTTGGTCATCCTTAAACCTTGCAATTTCAAAAGGTTTATGGGTTAGCCTTAAACCATGCATTTTCAAAAGGTTCTTGGTTATCCTTAAACCTTGCAATTTCAAAGGGTTCATGGGTTAGCCTTAAACCATGCATTTTCAAAAGGTTCTTGGTTATCCTTAAACCTTGCAATTTCAAAGGGTTCATGGGTTAGCCTTAAACCATGTATTTTCAAAAGGTTCTTGGTTATCCTTAAACCTTGCAATTCTAAAGGGTTCATGGGTTAGCCTTAAACCATATATTTTCAAGATGCAATTTCAAAGGGTTCATGGGTTAGCCTTAAACCATGCATTTTCAAAAGGTTCTTGGTTATCCTTAAACCTTGCAATTTCAAAGGGTTCATGGGTTAGCCTTAAACCATGCATTTTCAAAAAAAGGTTCTTGGTTATCCTTAAACCTTGCAATTTTTTTCAAAGGGTTCATGGATTAGCCTTAAACCGTGCATTTTCAAAAGGTTCTTGGTTATCCTTAAACCATGCAAATCCACAAGGTTAATGGGACTGCCTTAAACCACACGGTTAGTGGACTACCTTAAACCACACGGTTAGTGGGACTGCCTTAAAACACACGGTTAGTGGGACTGCCTTAAACCACAAGGTTAGTGGGACTGCCTTAAACCACACGGTTAGTGGGACTGCCTTAAATCACAAGGTTCGTGGGACTGCCTTAAACCACACGGTTAGTGGGACTGCCTTAAACCACACGGTTAGTGGGACTGCCTTAAACCACAAGGTTAGGTGGGGGCCTTAAACCACACGGTTGCCTTAAACCACGGTTAGTGGGGCGCCTTAAACCCTGGTTAGTGGGGCGCCTTGGATACGCCACCGCGGTTAGTGGGGCGCCTTAAACCACAAGGTTAGTACCTTACCTGCCCTTAAAACTTAAAACTTAAACCCTGCGGTTAGGCGCCTTAATTTCGGCTAGGGACTTAAACCACACGGTTAGTGGGACTGCCTTAAACCACACGGTTCGTGGGACTGCCTTAAACCACACGGTTAGTGGGACTGCCTTAAACCACAAGGTTCGTGGGTATTTCCTTAAACCACACCTTTCAAATTGTTCACATATACATCCTTAGATCATGCTCTTTACATTAAGCTCACTTGCATTTTCATTTTACTATTGTAAAAAAAGCAAAAAAAACAAAAAAAAAAAAACAAAAATTAGGTGTCACCTTATCTTTGAAAGAAATCTCTTTGAGCTTCCTACCAAAGAGGGGCAGCTGTTGACACCTAAATTTTTATCCAAAACTCTTTTCCGAAAAAAATGGGAACTTACTTTTCCACAAAAATATTTCTTGATTATTTAGGTGTTTAGTATAGTTTTTTTAATGGAAGATGTTTTTCCTAAAAAAAAATAAATAAATAAAAAATTCGGGGCAAATGATCTAAATGTGACTAGCCAAGCCTAGGAGGTCAAATTGGAATTAAAATGGCAGGTTGGGGCCAAAATGCAATTTTCAAAAAGTTGAGGGACCAATTCGCAAATTTTGCAAAATTTTGCCCGAACCCTTAAATCATCATCTTGGTCACCAATTAAGTTGAAATTGAACTTGGGCCAACTCAAATCAATTAAATCAGGCCAAAAAGACCAAGTTTGTATTGAAATGGGTATTTTTGGATAAGAAAATGACCAAATTTGAGGGACTTTCTTGCAAAATTGAGTGAGTACAATTGTGAAAAATGGCAAAGATCTTAAACTAATATACATGAGCTTGCTAATTGATCACAAAACGCAGCCAAATTGATGGATTAAAGCACTCAAACGAGCTACCAAAACCCAGCCCACGGTTTAGCCTCATTTCGGAGTTGCTGAGTAAGCAACTTGGTGGCCCCACCATATCCTCCTCAGCCGCCCATCTAGCCCGATCTTTGCACGTGATTGAAGTCCATAATGAGTAGTACAAGTGGACAAGAAATGGCCAGGGATAAGCTGCTGAAAGCACGGGAAAGTCGCAGCAAAGTCCGGACACTCAACAGCTGCAAGAGTGGAAATTTGGCTAAGTCAGAAAGTTGTTGAAGTAGCCCTGTTGACAGGCTTGGTAGGTGGACAAAAGACCGACCAAAACTCCTCCAATTGAGTGGATAATATCACGGAAGCAAGCTCTTTCAGGGCAGGAGAGAGAGGAGACGAGAAGGAGAGGAGAGAGCTCGGGATCGTTCCCCAAAGACACCTTCAGAAGCAACTCCAGAAAGCAAAAACCCAGAAATTCCAGACCGACCTTGAGAGAGAAAAGTGCAATTTTCACAAACTTTCAGCCAAAATTAGCCAAAACCTTCAACTAGAGAGTGAAACGTCACTCAAATATCTTTCCAACCATAGGTCGCACGTCCCAAATGGAGATCGGGAAGACCTCCTAAACCCCCCCGAAAAACACCCTCCTGGCGGGCCAAGAAACACTCAGAATTTTTTTCTAAGTGTTGAACCCGGTTGGTCATGAGTGAGAGGAAGCGGGTGTTTTTGAGAAAACTGAGAGACAAATGAGGAAAATCTTGACTTTTACCCCAAACTAGAATATATTTTGTTTGGTTTGGTGTTAATTTTTCCAACAAAAGAGGTTTTAAAGTCTAATGTTAGAGATCAACGAAAACCTTCGTTGTCAGTTCTTGTTTTTTGCAGATCTCATTTCCAGTTAAAGAAGCCAACTTCCACGGGCCCCCGATGATAATTTCTCGGCTTCCTCGGCCAAGAGCCACTTGAAAAAGAAACTAGGAAGCAAGGTAAGCATCCTAGATGTATTTTCTTTCGAGTTTGAGTAGGTTTTGATCACGAAAATCAAGAGGAAAACTAGTCCGGAGGACTGATTTTCGAGGTGGAAATTTTTCTAAGTGTTGGAATCTCTTCAAGAGTTTTGCATGTGTGCTTCTTAGGGAGGTCATTTTGATGTCTTTCGTTGGGCCATTCTCTATGATTTTTGTTGTATTTGAAAGCTCATGTTACCTACTTTCACTCGGATTAAGTAGTGTTTCCCTTAGATCTTGCATGTGATACATGTCGGGGCTTGAACATGGGCATGCAACCTGTTTGCTTGACTTGGGTTCAAACCCAGATTTGCAAAATCAGCTCAAACCCGTGTACTTGAGGACGATTTTAGTTGGGTTCTTGTGTGTTGTAGGCTATAATTTCTATCTAATATTGCTCCTTGCATGTGGTAGTATAAGCTTGATGCTTTAGTTCCACATAATATTGCTCATGGGTTGAGATTGAAGGCCACAAACATGGCCCGACGAAGCTGATTTGGGTAGATTGATGCACGCCAAGTGTTCGAAGAAATGCGCAAACCAAGTTTCGATCTTCAAACGATCGATTTGAGCTCGGTTCTTTTTATTCATGTACTGGGCAGTCCCATATTAGTGTAAATTGGCATATATCGGTTTAAGGAATTATTTTTTAATAAAAATTAAAAAAAAATGAAAAAAAATGAAAATTTCAAAAAAATTGTAAAAATGATGGATGGTATCAAGTTATGATAGAAATGACATCTATGAAATTTTCCTAATTTTAAAAGTTCATTTTCTTAATTTAAATGATATTTTGGTATTTTAGAACCATTTTTGTAAACAATCTATTATGCGTAGATTAAAATTAATTAGAGTAATTGCATGCATCTAGAGTAATTCCATGCATATTTAAATTCTCATTTTGCTCACGGGGGTCCTGTCCCGGGGCGTGATAACAAGGCCATGTAATATTATTTGCCCGACTTGTATCGGGTCTTTCATTTTCTGCATTTATTTTCAAGTTATTTCAATTTCTTGGATGTTTATTTATGCACTTCTTTTCATTAATTTGAGTGTAAATTTCTCTTCTAAATTATGCTAGGATTAGTCTAGACATTAAGAAAAACAAACCTACAAAAACATTTGCATGGACACTTAGTGGTTTCATAAAGATTATAATTGGTAATCAAGAATGTGTGGCCATTTAGATAAATAACTTTTCAAATTAGTGGTACCGCAAGGGCGCTAATAGAAACATTAGCGTAAACAAGTCCCCGTTCCTAGAAATCTCTGGTTACGTAGGAATCGAGACAACACTCCCGTGCCTCGATTGGTTTCTAGCCGACCCCAATAGGCTAGTGGCGACTCCTAGAAATATTTAGGTTGTTAAGAACCAAAAAACAAAATCCAACGTCGCGCGAGGTATGGGCTTGGGAGAGCCCGCGCCTAATTTAGGGCCATTGGTCCGCCTCTTTAGGCAAATACCCCTAAACCATTCTTTCTTTTCCCCCGAACGGAAAAAAGAGGTCGTGACAACGCTCATAACTGAAATAACTTTTGAGTCCATCCGAGTGTCCCCAGCCAATCGCTTATCGATTCATCCGTGGTCTCACGTAGATGTGGCAAGATCGATGGTGGACCCATTGTCGCGACCAGATTTTCGGTGAACCACCTAGGGTTTGGCTAATGGATTGCTAAGCCTAGATTTAGCTCGGACTCTTCCAAGCCCATACCAACTCGCGACTTAAATTCAAATATCTAGCATGCAAAAGGGAGTCGACATTAATCAATTTGTGGTAGGTCGATTAGACACCTAAGTAAAATAATAAGAGAATCATTTTACTCATACGAACCAGAAATTTTGGGTACGAGACTTGGTTACACTAGACTATTCTAGTGCCCTTTCGGTACCTTTATTTCGAAAAAATGTTTTGCAGGTAGCTTGAATTAATTTCACTTTCCTAACATGTGAGGTGATCATACGAGTGCGCATATCACCAATTTAACACTCAAGAAAGCAATTAAATAATGCAGAACTTATCTCAAAGCAATGAAATCATCTGCGTTGTTAGATTAGAATTCACATCAGCAATCTTAGATATGATTTCTAATTAACAAGCAATCACTCAATTTTTGCTTTCACTTTTTAACGAGAATATAGTTCATATGCAATGCAATGCTTCTAATCTATTATGAAATAATATGGCATAGCAAAATGTCTTAAACTATATGAATGAGTAAAACTTTTTGTGATTTTTAATGAACATGCAATAGTTAAATATGCAATCTAAATTAACCAAAATGACCTAATTCTAATGACGGGCAATTTCTAATTAAATGAACCCAGCTACAACGACTAAATGACATGCATTTCATGATGACGTGCACATAACTAAAACAGGCATGAAATATATCCTAGAGAATGAAATGAATCTACCCTAAGACAATTTTTTTATATTTTTCATGAAATTCGAAATTAAGAAAAATGCAAAAATTATCTAGCTAGATTAAGATTCTATCCAACTTACCTTAAGAATTGAGTTAGGTCAAATCTTAATTTAAATTAGGATGTTATCTTAACTTGAAAGTTCAAAATCTATAATGCAATTTATCTCAAAAGATCTATCTAAATAAAATCAAACATGCAATCAACCTAATATGCAATGACGTGCAAATAATGCCCTAATTCTATTTTTTTTCTTTTTTTTGAAATTCGAAATTAAAATTGACACATAATTAAATGTGCAAACTAACATCCTAAACAAACACATTTTTTTTGGATTTTTTTATTTAAAAATTCAAAATAAGATTGCAATTCTAAATATGCAAGATAACCCTAAGACTAGGAATATTCTAAAACGAACCTAATCCTAATTCAAAATTTTTTGGATTTTTCTTTTTACGAAAATAAAATTGATCCAAACACCACGACAGCAAATCAAACAAGATAAAATTGATATTCGAAAATTGGCGAACCATATCTCGCGCATGAGATCGGGTTGTCCAATTTTAAAATTAAATCGCGAATCGAATCTCGGGTATGAAATCGGATTGTCGATTTTTACAAGGGATTGCGAGTTAGATTTCGGGCACGAAAATCGGACTGTCAATCCCTAATTTAAGAGTCTACTTCACGTCGGGAACTTTAGTCATGTACATCAACGAATATATCAAATAAGGAAACGTAATTTTCGAAAATTAAAATAATCAAAATTTTTACCTATTCCAAATATTCATTTCCAAATTTGGACTTTGCGCAACTGGATCGGGATCGAAATCGGCAGGCAATAGGCTGGTGCTCGGCAAGGCTCGCGGTGTAGCTGCTCATGGCATGGTCTGGAACGACTCAGCGAGGACGGCGGTAAAAGAGGGCGGCCATTGAACTTTTGATTTTAGCAATGAGTCACAAAATCAGGTGAGAACTCTCGATATACAAATCTCTTCGCGAGTCTGGGCCTCCAATGAAGACTTTGACCAAGCTCTTAGGCCACTTCTATGTCTCAAAAGGAATAAGAATTTGACGTCTTCTGCATGCAATGAATGATGAAACCGAGGGATAACACGCCAAAAAGCGGGTGGACAGGAACGACATCACAGCGGGGCTCGAATCGGTGGCTTCACGGATCACGGTGATGGCTCGGGGTGTTGAAGATCCGAAGTTGTTGATGTTCGTTGGACCAGCTAGACGTGTTGTGGGCGACCAACAACGATGTCAGGAGGAAATCTTGAGTGGAAGGCCTGGTTCTTACGTGACGTTGAAGCCGTTCTACGTTTGGATCTTTTTTTGTCGTCCTTCGTTGAATTGATGAGTAATATTGGAGACATCGGGCCAAGTCTGGGCAGCTCGTTGGTGAAGCATTGGACGTGTGCGGAGACCAAGGAGAGAGAAGATTATCTCTTCTTTTATTGTGCTTTTTGTCTCCTCTTTGAGCACCTACTCTCTTGTTTTTTTTTTTTTTTTCCTTTTGCTTATGGAAGCTTGTTGCTCATCTTTGTGTCTTCATCATGTAGACTTTTAGAACTTGCAGGCATGGCTGTTGGGGTGCGGTGCAACGCAAGACGTGGCCACACACCAAGGTAGGTAAGGACGCGGTGCTCCTCGCTGGACCTTCTGAGTTCGTCGAAAAAACCTGCAAACACAACCTAAAAGACTCGTAATATTTGGTGTTGCAAGTGGCCATGTATTCAATGCGTGTGGCCCTCTCTTTAAAACATATGCACATCCTCTTTTATAGGTGAAAAATTAGGATCTCAATTTCTTCTTCGAATCCACAATTTTGTCACATATTGATAATGGCTCAAGATTACGATAGAATTTTTCCTTAAATTCAAATCTTGCAAAAATATATCGCAATATCCTTTCACACATCTGCCTTATCCAAAGATATTCTAAAAAAAATCCAATTGCATCTTGAAAATTTCAAATTCCCATTTTTTCACGAGATAATTTCCGATCACTTAAAAAAAAGGCTTAGGCCAATTTCCTCACTTCATGGGCTTAGTCCGGCTCGTCGATTTAAAGCTCAGAACCACTAATTCAAATCTATCCGCCACCAGTCCAATGCACAAAATGTAAATTAAAAACAAATGCACTTAAATTTATATGCTATGCAATTAATATTTTTTTAGGGATAAAATTAACCCCTAATTTTCTATGCAATAAATAAATGACCGGATCGCCAAAATTTAGGTGTCAACACCCATACTTTAACTAGTAATTAATCTCGTCGGTGATGTATGAGTTACCTAATATTTGAAATATAGGTAAGAATGAGTCTAATAAACCAAAAAACCAATTAATAATAGGTTTATGATGGGTTAAGAGAGAACCCGCTTTCAACCCATTTAATCAAAGAGTAATGGGCAGGCATCTTGCTCTCACACTCTCTAATGCAACATTATAGAAAGCAAGCTGTATTAACTTCTTCAATTAAAAGTACCACCAAGCCATGCATGCATATTGGGAAATCAGATATAAATTACACTGGTTTTTTAAATAATCTAAATTTTTTAGAATAAATAGTGGAACGTTCAATTATAGGAATTAAAAAAATAAAGACAAAAGGAAGACAATGACTTGTTGAAGTTATTAAAAAGAAAAAAAAAGGTCTGTTTATAAAGCTTCTTTGAATTATATTACAATGACTTATCAAAACACCATCGTCTTAGCTTGG
The DNA here is from genome assembly GCA_007663325.1 of Eucalyptus pauciflora. Classification (NCBI taxonomy): domain Eukaryota; kingdom Viridiplantae; phylum Streptophyta; class Magnoliopsida; order Myrtales; family Myrtaceae; genus Eucalyptus; species Eucalyptus pauciflora. The sequence continues at coordinate 618,225 of VMYD01000038.1, read as the reverse complement.
GTCCTCTATTCTAGGACTATAAGTCCATCGGATCTGTCTTTATGATAACAAGAAAAACCACAAAAGTGGGTTTTGATTTCTGTTTTGTAGTTATTATATTTCAAAGCCCTTGCCTCTCACATGCTCAGTTTGAATCGTAGGTATGTTACGCTAAATTAATCCAAACTTGCTTGCTGCTCACACCATAAGCGTACTCGTTTTACTCGATGTAATGAGTCGAGGTGGACCGACGTATTCATGTAGTCTCATGAGGATGCACTCAAGAGCACAGCCCGTGATGACTGTTCAATCCTCAGCAACGAGAGAATGGTGCACCGGAGAGAAACCAGTGGAGTGCCAAAAAAGCTTTGCCCGACATCGCCATTCAAGTCACGCTCGATTCGGGTCCTATATTCCCTCTAGCCTAGGTTGCAACGAATTAGTACCAACCCATAGGCATGAGCTCCTTTCCTCTGTTAGTTACAGGATGGAAATTACATGATGCGAGATACGGACGGATGTATACCGTCATAATACACAGGAATATATAAAAATACATAGTTTACACAATACTGTCTTCCACATGATATCGGGAAGGACAGTACACGAGATTCGCATTATAATCAGTTGAAGAGAGGAAATGAGAAGACTAGCATGTGGAGGTTGAAGATACCAAAATGAGAGGACAGTCCATTTTTGTACAGCACCAACAGCTACGTGGGGAGGTGGATTTGGGAGTTCGACCCTGAGGCGGACACTACCGAGGAGTGCGCTGAGGTCGAGGCCCGCTCTCCGGTACTTCTAAAACCACCGCCACCTCGTCAAGCTCTGCGGCAATCTCCTCTGGCGCATGCAGGTACATGACATATGCCACGCCCATAAACACACGCTCGTTCCAATTTCTTGGTTGTATGTATGCGAGAAAGAATTGTCGAGCACGTTTTTTTTTTTTTTCTTTCAGACTTTAATTTGAGGACGAATCGAGCCGCAGGCACACCTAGTGATACCGGACACTGCATGCACGTACGTAAGTGGGTAATTATGATAGCGTGGTAGCCAGTTGCTTTCGAGCCTCTGACATTTGAAAGAGAAGATCGTGGCCCGACAATCTCTCGGGTGAAAGAATTGAGCCACATCGTCCCCCGACTCAAACCAGACGCTCTAGCTTCAAGTCTTCCATCCCCCCACGTCCTACCAAAACGTGAACATTGGAGTCGTGCTCTGAACATGAGCCCATCACTACAGCCTTATGAGAAATTCTAGACTTCCTTTTGGCATTATTTCGGCGAAGCGATTGCCTCGACCTCGGGACTTAATATTTTGTAGATAGTCCGTATCATTTTGCTGCAACAGCTAGCGAGGAGGGACGGATGAAAATGCTTATGGAGGGAACACGTCCAGATCTCACTTTCATCAAGTTTAAAACTTTGGTATATCATTTGTGAACTCATCCGAGAGTTGCTTGCGTCCCTGTCATAAGTCAACATATCGATTGTGTTCTTAAAACGAGAAAACACATACACTTTTGTTATACTTTATTAATACGTCCATGATGGGGTGCAATTAGAATGCATCATTTCGTCTTGATATGTTATGATGGAAAGACACCATTTGAAAGGATATGAGGGAGTCATATAAAAAAATTCTGAAAATAACCAGTGGGACGGTTGACAAAACATATGTGCATAAAGAAATTGTTCTTTTTTTCTCTCATATTTCCATTTAAAAAAAAGAAGGCGTTTCATTTCTCTTTTACGAAAACAATTGGCATTTACGCTATGGAAATTAGATGTTTTGCTTGTGACTGCATTCAGACCAACATGAAGTAATATATTCATCATTCATCCGTAATTCAATGTTCGTTCCGGGGTAAATTGTCAATTGTGAATCAGAAATAGGTAAGTCGTCTTCCACTGACTTTCTTCCAACAACTCTCATGCACCAATTGGATCTTGCCTTCTTTCCTCCCGTGGTTCCAGGTTTGCTTCGCAGATTACCTTGATCTTGTCTTTGATTGTATTCTATAATAGTTCTCTACATGTAGATGTGTCAAAATTGGTCTTAAATCCATATATGACTCATTTGCATTTTGAAAAGATTAGTTAAATGGATTTAAAAATTAAAAGCTTAAGATAAATGGGTCTTAAATAGGTTAGACTTAGAATTAGAGGCGTCAAAATGGGAGTTTACCCATTTAAATAAGGAATAGATTATATATGGGTCACTTACATTTTAAGGAGATTGGTTATATGAGTTTAAAAATTAAAAACTTAAGATAAACGGGTCTTAAATGGGTTGGACTTAGAACCCATTTCCAAGACAAGTCTCACACTCTCTCTTTCCCTCTTTAGTTTTTATATATATTTTTTCTTTTTTTCTTTTTCTTTTTTCTTTCCTTTTCTTTTCTTTCTTCTTCCTCCTTCCTTAGCCGATGGTTGACACGGCGACGACCGGCAACTAACCAGGCGAGTTGGTTCATAGGCCCAGAGTTGGTTCAACAGTCAGTAGATGCAGTTGCCGTTATCAGGGATAGATTAAAGACCGCTCAGAGCAGACAGAAAAGCTACGCAGATAAGCGTCGAAGGCCATTGGAATTTCAAGTTGGTGATCACGTTTTTCTGAAAGTGTCACCAATGAGAGGTACTTCGCGCTTTGGCAAGAAAGGAAAACTGAGTCCGAGGTACGTAGGTCCATTTGAGATTCTTGAAAGAATCGGGATCCTAGCGTATCGTCTTGCATTACCGCCAAGGTTGGCACAGGTGCATGACGTCTTTCACGTGTCAATGTTGAGGAAGTATGAGCCTAACCCGACCCACGTGCTCAATTTTGAGGAATTAGACGTGGACGACAAAGTGTCGTACGTTGAAAGCCCGGTTCAGATTGTGGACCGTAAGGAGCAGGTCCTGCGTACTAAGACCATCCCGTTGGTCAAAGTGGTATGGCAACACCACGGCACAGAAGGAGCAACTTGGGAAACCGAGGAATCGATGAGACGACTGTACCCCCACCTTTTTGCTTAAAGATTGTAATAGGTTTAAATTTCGAGGACGAAATTTTTATAAGATGGGAAGAGTTGTGACAGCCTGAATTTTTAAATTAGTTTTCGATTAAATAAATCGAGCTTTTCATCGACGTGTCTATAGTGCTACTCTCTGAGTTGGCCACTCACGAGATAACTGGTCTATCTGGGGAAGCAATTAAGGGATCTAAATGCAATAGACTTGAGAATTCGACCAGGAATCGACTGCTCGACCGTGTCCATCTGCCGAGATCATTACAACACTGTCGAAATCGATCAGAGACCGGAGATAGGTCGATTTGACTGAGATATGTGATCAGAGTGTGCGTGATTCCACCTGATTGCAAAATACTCGTCAATCGGCACTAGACCGATTTTTCTATCGTTTTGGTACCCGGTGTCCGTATTTGAAATCTCGAGATTTTCACGACAACCGAGAGTCACCAATGTGTCGAAGATGTACTATGTGACTCGAGATAAATCGATCACGGGTCAATTGTACCAAAAATTCCTAAAAGTGACCCAGTAGACTAGGTCACGCTAAAAGCGCGCCAGATTGAAATTAACTGCTTATTTGAACTCGATTTCAGAAATTGAAAGTTCTATGGTGTCACGAGCTATTTTACGAACATCGACTCATCCTCCGAGAAAATTTGAGAGATTCTGAGATTTTTACGGAAATTCGATTCGGACGTCGTGGACATTAAACGGAAATTCGGATTGGCCGAATTGAAGAGATTTTCGACTTGCAAATCGAGCTATATGGCGAAGGGGACTTGTAGAAATTTTGTGGACATTTTCTACACCAAAATTGGACATTTATTTGGGAAATTTCATGAAGACATTGAAGCTAAACTTAGTGAATTTCGGACCTATGGTTTGAGGGTTGAATTTTGGGCAATAGATTGAGCAAATATGGATATTCAAAGCAAGAAAGTAATAGGGGGAACATTGGATATTTATGCAAGCCAAAAAGGGGACCAAGCATTAATTGTTGGAGATATTTTGCTTTGATTTTTCCTCATCTTCCTTCGCACGTCATCTTCACCGATTCTTTCCCTTGGCTGTCTTCTTTTCAAATGGATTGAAGCTGACTCCCCTTCTTAAAGACCGAACCGCCTCTGCTTTCTTTCATCTTGGTCTTCTTCGTTGAACCTTCACCAAATTAACACCAATTCTCAGCCACCGCTCCATCTTCAGCCGCACGTCCTCATCGCACCATCAGTTAAAGCCTTCTTCGGTCAATCTTGCTCCCCACGAAGCTTCAATTTTTGACCGCCTGCAGCTTGATTCCTCCACCAAATTTGACTGCCGCTCGCTTGCTTCCCACCAAACTCCATCGTCCACTGAAGACCGCTCCTCTCCACCGTTATTTGTTCTTCTTCATTGGTCAACCGTGCGCCCACGCCGTTGACACCGAAAGCTGCAGCTGCCACGTCCGCGGTCTTCCTTTCTTCGGTCAACCATCCATCTTCGACGCTTGTGAATTCCAGCAACTTCGGTCTCGTCTTGCGCGTGGTCTTCCCCAGCTCGATGCCCGCGAGCTGCTCCCTTCGTCCACGCGTCTTCTTGGTAAACCAACAAAGTCCAATTGGCACGAGCAGCGAAGCCGAAGTCCAACGTCTCCACGATTTCTGCCGTGAGCTTCAGTCTTTGGTCCACAGCCGCAAGCCCACGAATTCATCCTCAAGCCCAGCTGTGGCCGTAAGTTTCAGCCCAAGAATTCAGGCCCAGCGGTTCTTTTATTTTTCAGCCCATCTCCAACAGACTTTGAAGCCCAAGCTCTGGCCCAAGTTCAGTTGGTTTTGGCCCATTTGAAGTTCAACCCATTTTGGGCCCGCGAAGAAGACCCAAGCCCACGACCAGCAACCCAAGTTGAAAACAAATCCCAGTTGAGCTGAGATTTGTTGGGCCCGTTTTAGGCCCGGCCCGAGAGTTCGCCGACACCGCCGAAAATTAAGATTTCGGCCGCCGTCACGTCATCGTCGCGGTGAACCGGTTTTTCGCGATACACCGGTGAGTTTATTCTCTAAACTCTTCTTAGTAGGCATTGATGCTAAGGGGTGTTTAGATTTATTTAATTAGGAATTAGGTGGTTAGTTAGATTAAATTAGTGATTTAATTATTTAATTGAGCATGTTAGGTGATTAGAATGGTTTAGCTAAGGCCTATTTAAATTGTATTATTTATTTAGAAGGGTTCGGGAATTTTTCCGGGTCCGTATTGATATTTAATTTAATAATTTTGGCCTAGGTTAGTATTTTTCGAAATTAAATTGAATTAATTAATTAATTTTCGAAATTAATTAATTATTAATTATTTTTCCGGAAATTAGGCCGGGATGGCCGGTGACCGAAATTTCGTGCTGATTGCAATGGTGTGGTTAGTTTCTGCAATTGAGTGTTAAATTATGCAAATTGAGTGATTATTGGATTTTTGGTATTTAATTGCAAAATTTGTGAATTTTCAATATTTACTCAGAAAATTCCGGGGTCGAGTTGACCGTGTACCCACACACGACTATTTTATGCATATTTTTAATACGAAGAAAAATGCCAAGTTCACCATTTTAATTGAAGCATTTGAGTGCAATGCACAGTGCCCTGGGCCATATTTGAGTGATCGTGTGATGACAATGAGAAATCGTCCCGGGCTGTTGAGCTGGACGTTATCCCTATTTGGGATACCCATTGTTAAAGGGAAGCCGGTCGCAGTAGATTCTGGACCCTATGCTCATTCGGGAAAGCCGTCGACGAAGTGACGTGCCGTGCTCAATGGGGTGAGACGAAACCTAGCAATGCCAGAAGACCGCCGAATTGAGAGTAGGCCGTGCTATATGCCGAGATCAAAACTAGGAACGCATGTTTATTTGAGTATTGTGTTCCAATTAATTGAGCTTGAGTGATGCTCTTATTTGTGATATGAACTATGCTGACCTGCAAGGTGGAACTGGGACGAGGTAAGTCTCATTGATTGTGTGATTGCGTGCTTATGACGCTTCTTAGTGTCTTTCCCTCCTAGCCGCAGTTTAGAGCTTAGACTTGCTGAGACATTGTCTCACTGGTTATTGTATAACCACTTTTAGGGTCATCAAGTGGAGGACTTCGAGCTGAGAGGAGGTGATTTGAAGCATAGGTCGGATATGACCGCTTCTTTTTGGAGAACATTATTTTGTAGTCTTTTGACCATAGACTCTTGTACTTGACTCATCATATGTTTATAAAGGCATGTTTGTACTTGAACTCAGTAACACATTCAAGGCTAGAGGTTTTAGTCTTTCTCAAAGTAGGTATGGAGCACCTTGTGATATGGACTTTCTTATTTTTCTTTAAGAATCTATCAACACCAACACCAATGTTTTTTGATTAGTTGGATGGATCGTCACCCATGATATTAGTGAAGCACTTGAAATACTTTGCATTGTACTAGCCACTGGGGTTAATTGGAGTACTTAAACGTTTGGTTTCGATCCTATCCGGCAAAAAATTGTGGTCAAATCATGCTACCTCCCACTTATCAAAGTAATTCTCGAGAGTCACGCCCGATTACCACCCTGGATGGAGCCTTACCCGATTTAGGTCGCCATTAGGGAGGGAGGAAAAATTAATGTTTGCGCCGAGTCACCACCTCGATGCCACTTATGTCCGCACCGAATTAGCAGAGAGACATAACTTTTCAGTCAATTTTTTCCACCCATCCAAAAAAAGGGTCAAAGCTCTCTTTGACTGTCGACGTGTCCGTCCCGTTTCCAAGACTTCTCCATCAAAAAGAAAGGAAGAAATCATGCGATCTTTCTGCAGACCCATTTGGACTTACGTAGCTTCTCTTCGTTCCGCGTTCGACGACCCCGCTTTTAAACAATTCACACGGAGATTCCAATAGGCTTCTGATTGCTCTTTCAACGAATCTACCGTGTATCAGACAAAATCATATGTTATGAACTATTGAAGTTATGGGAAGAAGCCGAACTCTTTCGTTGAAGAAACCCTACAGGTCCACTTGGCTTACTTTCAAGGGGCGATAACGATGCATGAATCTACATGTTTCTGGGACATACCCACGTAATGACTTACGTAATCAGGTCCTGCTAGTCCGATTTTGAGATCGCGTTTGTAGCCATTTTTCGTTCTTTTCTCTTATAGTATTTGACATTTAACCAGTAGTTATATCACACATTCGAAGTCGTCACAAATTATTATTATTAAAATATTAACAGGTAGGCTCGTTAATGACTTTCATGTGCTTACTTCTTTTGCACACGTCATTGCCACCAACCCAAATTAGAGGAATTTGCCTGTTGGCTGAGTTAGAGGTAGATATGGCTCTTTCTTGCAATTGATGTTATCTTTTCTCCATTCACACTAGAGCCAAGTACCTCTAGTGTCATATCTTAGGTTGAATTAGTGCATTTCGGTGATTGAAATTAAAAGTTCTATTGACATGATTGTTAATTCCACAATGATAAAAAAGAAATTTGTCCGCATAGTTTGATAAGATAAGAAATATACTCGCAACAGAAAAAATTATGTATATTTCGATATCTTTATAATAAAGAGAACATAAGTCTATTTATAGGTTTTACGAGATAACTATATAAGGTAACAAGATATTACGATTTCAATCATTATCAATTAGTGATGTGCAGAATCAAGAGAGATATATGTACAAAAATGAGAGATTGTAGAATCAAAGGAAATAATCTATATATCTCTAACATGGGAAAACATTTTAGAGAAATATCCAAATTATCTCTAACATCCCCTAAAACTCAAGGTGCATAAAAGAAGTTAACTTGAGTTTGGATAAATATCTGAAAACACTTGTGTGGATCACCTAAGCAATTTAGTGTACTGAAGAGAGAACTGACTAATGTTGATATGGTTGCTTATGTGGTTGTTATGTGTTGTTGGGGTTGTTGTGCAACTAGACCTATTAAATGGGAGGGTCAAGTCGGGTTTGGGTCGAGTGAAAATGGTCCAACAAAATATATTTAACTCGTTTTGACCCAATTTCATGCAATGCAAATCTAGTAATTCATAGTCAACCCAACTTATATCTAACACACACTCAACCCGAGCCATATTGTTAAAAACTTTCATATTTAACCTAACCTACGAAAACTCATACTTAAACTAAGATAAGAGTGCAGAGTGAGCGAGCATGAGATTGTGTGAAGGTAAGAAAGAATGAAGAGAGTCATAGAGGTGGGTTGAATTTAAATATGTTGTAAACCTGTTATGACTCATTTAACACCCATACTATGTTTAAACCCATTTACGAGCTATTTACTTATTATAATTAACCCATTTATAATTCGTTTAACACCCATATGGGTGAACAAATGGGTCAATGACCCATTTTGACGGTCTATAGTGCAAGCTACACGGCAGGAGTTTGTTATTGTGGCAGGATGTTTTCGTTACGGCAGGAGGCTGGTTGTTATGACAGGAGTCTATTGTGGCTATTGTGACAAGATATGCGACAACATTATAGGCTGACATGGCTATCGGATGAGATAGACAACATTGAGAATTGACATTAGAGAGGGATATTTTTAGTTTTTAGACAAAAAGAAGATGGCATGACATACGAGATTCACATTGGGTTGCGCATAGTTGTGCATTGAGGGTCGACTAAGGAGTGCATTAGGTGCAATGTGCACTTGTGTACCTCAAGATTGATTAGCTCTGATATTAAGATAACTAGTCTAACCGAAATACTTAAGTCAATAGGTGAAGGGAGATCACATGTATATAAAAAATATATAAACCCTATTATCAAAAGTATTAAATGTTTCAACACTTTTTAAAGGTGCACATCGAATTAAGAGTGACGCATGAAATTTAATTAACGAGGGTAGGGGCAAAATCTGACTTTGATATTATGTTAGAAGTTTCTATCCAAAAATTTCAGCCTATATGATGTATAATATGATCACTTGGTTCCCTTTCTTCTTTCTCTTCAACCCCAATCAAGTTGTTGTGTATATAGACATTATGACAGGTTTCTCATTGAAAAATAATTTATGGAAAGAGAGAGGAATATGTTGTCAATTTATGTAGTCTAGATCATTTTTTAGCATATCTCATAAGATGATGATGATAATAGACATGGATGATTTCCACCACCCAAGTTGACGAGAGGTATTTGCCTCTAGCCCGAGTCAATTAGAGATAAAATATGGCTCTTCCTTACTAGAAAGAATTTAATATATCAGTGACCGAATCCATGTGCATGTTGCGACTAGTCAAATGAATACTTAGGACGCGTTTGGTAACAATTCTGTTTCCGGAAACAATTTCTGAGCAAAAAAACGTGTTTGGTAATTTCACAAAATTTCTGATTCTAGAATAGAAAAAGAACAAAAATACATTTAGTAATTGCATAAAATTTTATTCCAATTCTTTTTCAATTACCTTTTTAGATGAGTGTAAATTTGATATTGAATTTTCATGGACCACTCACCAATATAATTGTCTTCTTATGAGTAAAGAAATCAAATTATATTTTCAATTTCAAAAGAATTCAAATTTAGAATTCTATTCCATTCTAAAATTCTATCAAATCATAGAAATTCTATTGATTAATTATATTTATACTAAATAATGCAATATTAACTAATCAAATTTTTATTAAATAGTAAATAATAAACTATAAATATAAATACTAATTAATAAATTAAAATATACAATTAAATATGTATTCTATATATAGAAAAATTTCAATTCATACTTCAAATCATTTTTTTTTAATTTTTAAAATAATTTTATTTTATTTTATTTTTCTTCTTTTCTTTTTTTCCTTTCTTTCTCCCATTCTTCTTCTTCTTCTTCAAGGTGGCCCGGTCGTTGGCCTTGAGATGATCGGCGATTGGCTAGATGAGGGCCAGCGACCTCACCGAAGTGTCGCCAGCCCTCGGCAAGGCCATGCCTCGTCGACCGAGCCTTGGCTGGGTGAGCGGCCTCGCCTGGCTAGGCGAGGCTCGCTAGTGGCAGGGGGAGGCCCGCCTGGGCATCGGCGAGCTCGCCAGACCTCGCCTTGGCCTGGCAAGCCTCCGGCAAGCTTGCCGAAGATTGGCGGATGGCAAATGGCGGGGGGTGGCGGCGGTAGAACTTGAAGAACAAGGGAGAGGGAAGAAGAACAAGAAGAAAGAAGAGTAGGTTAACTTGATTATAAAATTGTTCCTAGGAACAAAAAATCAACTTTTTTTTTTATTCTCAATTCTGTTCCAAATCTACTTCCGGGAACAAAAAAATAAAAATTTGTTCCTGAGAACAAAAATTTTACCAAATGCATTTTTGTTCTAAATCTACTCCCGAAAACAAAAAAACAGAAATAAACACTATTTGGCAAGTTGTCAAACAGGCCCTTACATGCCATGCATCTCAACTAATTTTGCACTCAAATAATTTCAATTTTTTCTTTGGATTGGCCTATTTTTTCATGCGTCATTATATGGTATATAGTAAATGTGCACTGAACAACCTTCTCGAATTAATTTAATCTAACCGAAGGTTGCTTTGACAAGAATGCATCGCACGGCAAGTGGAAACTGACCTATAATTTGAGTTGAGCACAACGACAAAAACAACAAAACAAACGAATGATTAATCATTGACGCATCGTATGCTATCGTAGGCAATCATAGTGCATTCCAACATCATGAAGTACTCCTGATTATGACCAGAAAGCCTCACATTGCATGACTAGAGAAAAAAAAGTCATTAATGATATTTAGTTGGCCATAACTCAATGGATTAAATTTTCTAGTGATGATGGATCAAAATAAATTGTCAATCAACTCAAGTTATGAGCTCCTTTTTGAATTTTCCCATGAAGGTACTGTATTTCTACGGTGCTTCCCTCAATAGCGGGGTCACAGCCAATGTTTGATCAGTTGACTCACAATATGCATCCATATCTAGAGAAAACATGGAATCCAATGGACCTTTGTAGATTGCCGAGTGTGGTTGAGCAGACCACGGATGAAAGGCGTGTTTGCATTGATCGGCAATAATTGTAAATATGGGTTGAGATTTGTTGGTTAGAAAAAATACTGAGCTTGGGTTGAGGGGGGACTAATCCAATGTGTTAGAAACTCACTTGTGAAGTGAAAAATGTTGAGTACACGTGGGAGCAGCACGAAGGAAAAAGAAGACCCACAATGGATGTCCGGAGCCGAAGAAGCAATCGATAACGTGAAGTTAGCCTGTTACCCAATAGGCTCAAGCTATGGCTTCTCTTAAATCTCCTGGTAACGGAAGTTTTTGAACTTCTGTCGTGCTTTTCTCAATGTGGTTAACGCAAAATTGACTAGATAGACTCAAATGTCAAAACATAAAAATGTTTAAGATTCAATTAGTATATTTAAAAGGTTTAAGATTAAATTGATAGAAGTATAGTATATTTAAGACTTTTTAGATAATTTTTTATATTTTTTTCATTCTCTTTCCACAACCACCTTAGTGAACACATGTTAGTTTTCGCTGCATGTGAGGCCGGCCGAGCCTGCCTTCGTTGAAAGTCTAGTTGGACCGCACCGATACAATATCTTTCTTCATATACTTGTGTCTCAACTCCTCAATGGAGCACTTCGGTCATGTCATCAACACTTTAACCGACGCCGAGGACGACAAGAAGCTTGCTGGTGCTGTCTTGGTGTATGGCTTTCCACACTCATAAAGTCCACCTTAGTGTTCTAGGCAAATCATGAATCCGTTCATTCACGGACCCACGTTTGTCAATTTTTTTTTCTCCTTTTAGCATCGCGTTTTTATAGTGCGGCGATTGATTATATAAATGCATCTTTTTCATACTGTTCCATACTTCTTTTCTCATTCGTGGCTTCAACGTCCAACAAGTTCGGCTTGACTTGTTGAGATGAAACCCACTACAAAAGTTTACATACATTTTAGTGGAGCTTCTCAACGAAAAATAATATGTGAATAGAGAGAGGGGGTATATTGTTAATTTCCCTAGCTTAGATTCATTTTTTTTAGCATATCTTACATTTTGATGATGGCGGAAGGCATGAATTATTGCTACCACCCAAGTTAATAGGAGATATTTGCCTTTAGCCCCAGTCAATCAGAGAAAAACATGGCACTTCCTGGCTAAGCTTAAGCTGTTGGTCTGGTCATTTGCATTTTTGCCTAATACTAAGCATGGAAATTTAATTAAGGAAGCAAATTTGGGTCTAGAAAAAAAGTTATAATACCATATGAGATTTTATGAGATCACTGCCAACAATTCTAAAAGGTAATTTTATATTTAATTATTTTTATAGATTACATAATTCATACGATGGTGCGACGAGTACTTTCGAAAGTCGCTTTCAATCGGCCTACTTTTTCACGCGTCATTATGTGGCGTGTGTCTGTGTATAGCTGATGCGCACCGAACAACTTTCTCAAATTAATTTAATCTCATCCAAGGATACCTCGTTTGACCGGAAAGCCCACATTCCGTCCCGTGACAAGTGGGAACGGAACTGCAAATTCAGTGGACCGCAACACCAAAACAAAAGAACAAAAGAACCCATCCTCCATCCTCGAGGCGTCGTATGCTGTCACGGGCCCATCTCGATATGCGTATTCGTATTCGGACATTATTGAACCGCTCCCAGCTATGACCAAGAACGTGAAGGTTCTCTGGACGGAGCGAGACGGATCTGGTGTACCGACCATCGGCTTTCTCCATAGGTGTTATCTTTTGGATCGAGACCCTCTAAGATCAGTATCCTCTACGTTCGGATAAATCTGCCTTCCTGAGATTTGGACGCATCAGCTGCCGAGCAAATAGACGAACCGGAGTTCTCTGAATTTAGGCGAATCGTATCGATAAACGTGAGACGATGTAATGCGAAGTTCATTTCAAACGCGCCTCCTTATTTGGACCTCCATTGACACTTTCGTTGAAAGCCCATCACGGTTCGGCATAGACCGCGACAGCATGATTATCTTTATATATTATATCGACTTCGCACTTCGGTCATCTCTGTACGACAAGAAGACAGACGGTTGCTACTGGGGCAGCTGCTCCTGTACTGGTAGTGGTATGTCTTCCGACTCTCATTCCAACCAACTGGCCCACTGAAATAACTTTGGGGAGTCCATCTTGGCCTTCCATGCAAATCATCTACCTAATTCATTCATGGGCCCACGTTCATGAAAAATTTAGCATTGCGTTTCTGTAATGATGCGCGCTTTGAGCAGAGATTGCTTAGAGCCGGCATCGAATTCATGCGACTGGGTGAGTTCTTTTCGTTTAAATTTGTAAGATTTGAGTCTGAGTGTTATTGTTTGGGAAAATCAATTCATGTTTGCTCAATGATTGCATCGAGTTCATGGAATCGGCGCGGCACGCGGAGTGGGTCGAAACTATATTTTACAATTTTTTTTATTTGTGGCTTCAATTTCCACAAAGATTGACTTGACTTATTGGGATGAAACCAAACACAAAAGTTTGCAAAAGTTTATAAAAGTAACTCTTGATTATCTTACCTAAGGCGAAAGCTTTGCACAAATCAATCTTTTCAAACCTTATCTTTGGCAAACCACGCGCCAAATCCTCTCTGGACAGCTATAGAAATTGCTCGAGGCTTGTATGCCATATTTTTTGCTTTCATCTTTTGCAGAAACAGGACCATGTTCCTGGAGAAGGTTAGATTCTTCACATTCAATAAGTATACATTTCCCTACCTTTTGCCCATGAATTTTTTTATCTTGATCTTTGGCCAATCCCGCACATTTTTCTTCCTTGAAACTTATCTTATATAGTTTATCGCAAAAGTTTGCTAATTTTCAATAAATTATGAGCCAACCCCTTGACCAAGGAGACATTTTTCCTCCCATTATATGTCATAACCATCCGCTAACAAGATATCATTCGTATCTCTTCATCTTCGATGGGTTGGACACGTCCAAGAAAAACTTGAATTCATTTTTCCTTCGGTCTTTCTCATTAGTCATTAGACACATAATGCGATGTTGCATGTGTTTTTTTCGCAGCCTTGTTTGATGGTAGTAGATCAGTTACGTCTATCACGGGATCGATCACAGTTATTACATGAAAAATACTCCGCGCCCCTTGGCTTTAGAAAACTGGTGTGAATGTTCCACCGCTTCCAGCCACATTGTGTTTGATCATTTCCATTGTGTTGCGACGAATTATAAGTACAACGTCATCTTAGCTTGGATCCTCCATTCCACGACCGCTACGTCTACCGTACAAGAAAAAAAATCCCATGCATGGGTTTTGATTGTTATTGGGCTCGTGAAATCTACGTTTTCTCAAGATGCAAGCTCTGACGACACGCCTTGTTTCTTCCGAGGCCTTTTGATGGTAAAGGAACCCGCCTACGATACTCCGCAAGAGCCCACAATGGGAATATGTTCCTGTAAGCGGCGCAGTGTAACATGCAATTCCTCCCGAGAATGCCAATGATTTCCTGAAACGCAAAATTATCGACAATTAAGAATAACACCAGGCAAAGTTCGTGCTTAGATCGTGTTTCGTTGTAAGGCGATTCTTACCGATCGAGTTCTCTCTATCTAATTCAATTTTATTTTTTTTGCAATAGTTCCGGATGATGTTTCGAGTGATTAAACAAATTGTTTGTAAGATAATATGCGTGGATGATGTTCATGTCTAGCTTCTCCTCATTGTATGATTTAGTGATAGGAAATTCGTTCCAAGAATGGAAATTATCTTAATTAAACTTTCTGTTTCAACGCTGTGACAATCACGTACGCCCTCACACCTAATTTTATTTTCAATTGACTCTGCACACGGCTGATGTAAATTTGTAGCTCACTAATCAGATTTTTTTTTCCCAATTAGGGACGGAGGAAAATAGAACCCGATTCTAAGAGTGAATTACGAATATAATCCTATCTGTGTTTTTGACAACAACAATACAAGAAGGTCAAGGCAAAGAAGCTTTCTAGACGTTTAAAATTGATGCGTTAAATTATGAATGACCATTGAAAAGACTGGGCCGTACGTCACACCTCAATTAAAATCTTGATTTACATGGCTTAAAAATATTTGAGCCCATAAAACAAACCCAATCCTTCTCTTGGATTGCATTAGAGAGCAATTCATGATAAAGACCCACTTTTCATTTAGAAAAGATTTAAATCCAAAATAAGAATCATACTCAAGACTAAAGAAGCGGATATTTTTCATGAATTGTATTCAAGAGGCGGCTTAATCACGACTTACATTATGGAGCAATCTAAAAGCAAAATTTTAGGGATGCGAACACCTAGAGTGCCAAAGTTTAACACAGGAGACACTTGACTGTCAAAAGCTTATAAAGGTAAACTTAAGTGTTAAAATCGGAGCAAAATAGATCAGTTAAGTGCCAATAGCGAGAAAATTCGGCCAAAATACTAACGTGATATTTTTCTAAAGAGACAAGTGTAAATGCTAACGTGACTAGATAAGCCGAAAACGATATCGTTTTATATATTGACTAGGGGTATGCACCGAGAATTGCCCGAACAAGGAATCGCCTAGACTGAACCGGACCAATCGGTTTTGGGCAGTTCCCAAAGAGGGCGGTTCGGTTCCCGGTTCTCGCTTTTGAAACTAGTGGCCCGTCGGTTCAGTTCCAAGGTGGGAACCGGATCGGTTAATTTACCATCTCCATTAGATCGAACCAGACCAGTTGGTCGGTCCGGTTCCCGATCTCAAAATTTGGGAACCGGTCCTCCTGATCCGGTTCTGAGGTGGAATGATATCGTTTTGCCTTAAATTTGAATTTTAATATAAATATTAATTAAATTAAATTAAAAATAAATTTAATAAATAAAAAGAAAGAAAGAAAGAAAAGAGATTGCAGAAGGCGAGGGCTATGCAAGCCCTTGCTGTTCTGCAATCTCCTCCCTAATTTTTTTTAAATTTAGTTTTTAATTTAATTTAATTAATACTTATATTAAAATTCAAATAAGAGGCAAAACAACATCGTTTTAGTTTCTCTTTTGCTAATTCAACTCTCCAACGAGCCATGCAGACAAATTATATTATTAAAAAAATGTTACGTAGGATTTCCGGTACCCTTTACCAAAGTTGGCAAATGTCCCATTTTTCAAAGAAAGTAATATTTATATGTATATTTCGTAACTTTTGACACTTAAATGTCCCATTGTGCGAAGTTTGGGCATTTGTGCTGTACTTCTGCCTCGAATTTTATATTGTTGGATGCTATGAAAATCTCATGTGTAATTCTTTTTGTAAGATTGAAAAAATATTTTTTGGGAAGTTTTGAGGACTAAAACTATGCGAGTTATCATGATGTAATTGAGGATTGAAAACACCGAGAGTATTTTAGTGTTTCGAGTGTAGTTGCAATATTCGTTATATCACTCAATTGTGAAACCCTATGCTACTCTTCTCGTGGAGGAGGTCCTGCGTTACTAAACACCAATATCTACACGTGTTCATTAATCTAAGAATAGTTATGATAGAATCTTACATAGATCATCAAATGGGCTATATCTACACATAATAAATAGAAGAACCGTCATGTCTTGTCTTGTGTGTCATTGCGACGATAAGAGAGAAGAGTAGACAAGAACGGCAATAAAATTAAAATGAACAAACACCCATGAATCTTGTATCGGCACCTATTCTCATAAAAAGGGCAAGATGACATAATCAATTTTTACTCCACCCCAGAAGAAAAGGAAAAGAAAAAATTATGTAAGATGATGCTGTATCCATAGTTCATCGTAATCTAATCAATATTATTGACGAAAATAAAGTTAAATGATCAAATACAAGCTTTTACGCGTTTTATCTACACCTTGTAGGGCGCATTGCAGCATCTGTATTGTTTCTATTCCTTCTCTTCTATCATACAAGTAAAACCACAGACATAGGATTTGAATTCTGGCGTGCTTATGAAATCTATGTTTCCTCAATATGCAGGCTATGACAATATGCCTTGTTTCTTCAAATAGCTGTTGACGGTAAATTAGCACACCTCCGATACTCTGCGAGAGCCCACAATGGGTATATGTTCCTGTAATTGGGATAGTGTAACATGCAGTTCTTGTTGAAAACCCCAGTGAGTTCCTGCAATGCAAAGTTCATGCCTAGATCATGTTGTTTCGTTATAAGGCGATTCTTACAGAACCAGTTCTCTCTCTCAATCAGTTATCATTTATTTGCACTAGTTCCTGACGATGTTTTGAGGAGTTGAACCAATTGTTTGTAAGACAATATGCGTGGACCATAACCATCTCTAGGTTTTCCTGGTTGTATGGATTAGTTTGCAGGAAATTCTTTCCAAGGATATTGGTGGCGTGCACTCTTTTATTTCCTGAGATTTTGACCCTGTATGAAATCAACTTACTGAAAGGTACAAACCTGTTGAGGGTAATCACCGTCTTCCATTTGTGAATTGATAAGCAGCTTTGCGGCCTGGTGTAGGGGAGTTGGATCCCTCTCCGCCTGATAGTAGATGAAGTTCCAAAGTCAGAAACTTCACATTGAATATTGATTTTTTAACATCACCAAAGTATGGTTAATGCAATCGAGACCCAAACGACAATATCATCCACTGACCTGCCCCGCATGAATCAGACCCATCATAGCCCAAGCAGTTTGCACTAGATTTGATCTGTTTCCTTCAAGTGGTACATATTCCTACATCGACCGATTTGGCAATTAGAAAATTCAAGATTTCCGTGTATCCAGAAGAGTGAAACTAAAGCAGCGAAAGCCAAACATGCCGAGGAAGGTCCCTTTAGAAATCACCTTCTTCGGGCAAGAAAGATAGCTCTCTCCCCACCCGCCATCCTGCAACTGTGTTTGTAGAAGAAAAGCGACTCCTTTGCGCATAGCTGCACAATTGCTATATGTCTTGCCAGCAGCTGCTAGTCCTCCAAGCGCAAACCATGTGCCATATGTAAAACAAACTCCCCAGCACCCATACCTGTAAGAATTGCTCAGTTAGTTAGCTGTTTCTTTAATTTATCTGAATTCTTCAGCAATGCCCACTGGAAGAGGAACAGACCACGAGCCATCTGGCTTTTGTACATTCTCCAGATACTTTACAGAATTTGATATAAAATCTGCAATCTCCATCTTCCTGTGCCCAGGATACAGCTTCCTGAACAAAACTAAAGCTTGGATAGCTGAGGACGTGCATTCAACATATTCGTGCTCGATGACAATGTCCTCAAAGAACTCTGTCGGATTTAGGAGCTGCAAGTGAC